>BQNB010032601.1:0-53027 GCA_026074375.1 Tanacetum coccineum | reverse complement strand
GTCCATGTGACGTGACGACACCCACATATAACATTTGTAAGTAACAAAAACCGTCACTGAATTTTAGGAGTGCTTAGAGTTAGTAAAAAAATCAAATCATCAATTTTTTGCCACACCTTGACCTGAACTAAACTCCTCCACAGAACCATCTTGCAAAATGAGCAAAATCACTGCTTTAACTCGCTGCAAAATGAGCAAAATCAAACATTATGATCAGAACATGTTAGATGTATAACATTCGTAGCACACTTGGCATAAGAATAATGTACCAAGAAAGCGCATATTAAGCAGCGTATATGGCCCATTTTCAAATACAATGTCCTAGCTAATGTTGACGGGAACCAACAACGCCGAATAATCGTACCTTGAACTCGCGAAGATTAGTGTCTTCTAACTTGTCCAAAACTGTTCTGTAACAAATATGGTATTATTTTACAAAACACAAGAATAAAAAAATATTCATCACAGATATGCACATGCATACATGCTATCTGAACAGTGGAGCAAAATAACAGAATGTGACGTTGCCCACTTCTATTAACACGACTCCTGACACACCGATGTATCTGCTCATGTCTGTTTAGCATTCTCTCAATCGGTCGCTTACTTCTAATAGCAACGCGAGAACAAAAGACACCTAGGATGAAGGGCACATCAGATAATTTAATTAAAAAGGATCATAATATATATATATATATATATATATATACTTATATATATATATATGTTTATTATACTATTTATATTATATATATATATATATATGCTTACTTATTATAACTTCAACATCCATTAATCATATTGATAAAGTTTGAAGCAAAATTACCTGTTTTATTGAAATTTTCTTATATTAATAAAAAGTTTGGATCCCATATTTGTAACACTTTTTGGCCTAACAACCAAACACTACTAATGATCCTATTAGGACCGTGGTCATTTAAGTATAATCCACAATCACCTAATGTGTTGTTGACTGTCGTCAACTTGTATTGTGAAAGTACTCGAAGGACAAAAAGTACCTGAGAAGTCCTAGAGTCACTTAAAAGACACCTGCAAAAAAGTTCCAGTGAAACTAGCTTAACATAGAGAACGGGGTCTTGATCAATGTTGCAAAAATCGGCCTAGGCGGCCTTGTAATCGTCGATTCCAAGCTACCGGCCATTTACACCTTGAAATAGCAAATCGGTTCTATGTGAAAAAATTAGCTTGTGTCAAAAAATCGGTCAAAATCGGTCAAATATTGTCAAATCGGCCTAATCGTCAACGAAAGTCAATCATTTTTTTTACAATGTGACTTTGAATTGTTAAGTTAACTGTTAAAATTTTATTTGTTTTGTCTATTATTTTAACAATGTAACTTTGAACTCGTTTAATTTTAGTGTATTTAAAGTGTTGTATCCATCTCATACAAGTAACTTTGAAATTTAAATATAAATTTTAAAAACCAATTAATCACCGATTAACCGCGCCTAGACCGATTACAGGCTACAGGGTGGTCGACCGCCCGGCTAGCGACTCGCGATTTTTGCAACATTGGTCTTGAGGATATGGAACTGCTTTGTTTAGCATTGTTCCCATAACCCATGAGGCTATTGACACTGGCCCGACGGTTAAATGCCTTGAACTCCCAAGTACAAAGTATATCAACGGTGGCACAAAGCTCGAGTCTGATAAAGTTTCCAGACGTGTCATATTAGTTTTACATAGAATTAAAAAATTCGTCAGTCAAAATTAAATAGTACATGAGTAGAAACTCACATAGCCCGATGATCGAAGAAAAATTTGCAAGTTTAGCATAGCTGATTCCCTGCAAATTGATGGAATAAACTTCATATTAAAAAATTTTGGGAAAAAAACAAAGATGTCATCGTCTGTTTGTGCGTTCTATATTCATTTATCGTGAATACAACAATATGTAAGTCCATGTGACGTGACGACACCCACATATAACATTTCTAAGTGACAGAAACCATCACTGAATTTTAAGAATGCTTAGAGTTAGTTAAAAAAATCAAATAAGCAATTTTTTGACACACCTTGACCTAAACTAAACTCCTCCACAGAACCATCTTGCAAAATGAGCAAAATCGCTGCATTAACTAGCTGCAACATTAAGGTTTTTGCTTTTTTTCTTACTTATGATCTTATTACAACATAAAACCAAAAAATAACCTAAAGCAAACAACATCAAATTAACAAACATCATTAAAAAAAACATATCAAAACACAAAAAACACAAACTTTACAACAAATCCTTGCACAAAACCTTAAAAAACACAAACATTTTTCCCTCTCACGGCTAGAACCCAAGCCATCAACAAAATCCTCGGACCCATATCCATCACCCGCTCCACCATTATTATTATCAATACACATACCTATTTTAAAATCACACAAAAAATAATCAATAACTTAGAATCAAACATACCTTATAATGATATTTGATTGTGATGATCAATTGGACCTACGAATCATTAACCTGAAAATTGTTATTAGAGATCACACAAAAACATCCCGATAAATCCTAATCAGATAAATCAATCAATAAAAATATTAGGTCAACATTAAAAATTAGGTAGAAACCTTGTTGATTGATAAGGTGCTGATGTTGAACAAAAAACTTACATGACATGGAATTGATATGCGTTTGATATATTGGTGAATGAAACAACTTCCCAAGAAGTTTTAATAGAGGACTTTAAACCATTAACACTCCCCGATATTGCATATCAATACTGATGCATTTGATATACGTTTGATATACTCCCATGAACTCTTCATATTCTATTTTTGCATTGTTTAGGTCCCATTTCTAATACTCCCATCTTTAATACTGCCCTATTAAATATAGTAAATTGATTCTTATATATTATAAGATATCACAATCGGCCGCTTACTTCTAATAGCAACGCAAGAACAAAAGACATCTAGGATGAAGGGCACATCAGATAATTTAATTTAAAAGGATCATAATATATATATAAATCCATACTTATTATACGTTCAACAACCATTAATCATATTAATAAAAACTTGAAGCAAATTACCTATTTTATGAATTTTCTTATACAAAAAGTTTGGATCCCATATTTGAAACATTTTTTGGCCACCGCAAACAACTGCTAATGACCCATTTAAGACATGTGTCGTTAAGTATGATCCACAATCGCCTAATGTGTCGTTGACTGTCATCAACTTGTATTGTAAAAGTAATCGAAGGACAAAAAGTACATGATAATTCCTAGAGTCGCTTGAAAGACGCCTGCAAAAAAGTTGTAGTGAAAGCTAGCTTAAGGTAGAGAACAGGGTCTTGAGCATATGGAACTGCCTCGTTTAGCATTGTTCCCATAACCAATGAGGCTATTGACACTCGCCTGACTGCTAAATGCCTTGAACTCCCATGTACAAAGTATATCACTGGTGCACAAAGCTCGAGTCTGATCAATTTTCCAGATGTGTCATATTAGTTTTACATAGACTTAAAAAATCCGCCAGTCAAAATTAAAAGAACATGATTAGAAACTCACATAGCCTGATGATCAAAGGAAATTTTGCACGTTTAGCATAGCTGATTCCCTGCAAATTGATGGAATAAAATTCATATTAAAACATTTTGGAAAAAAAAACAAAGTTGTCATCGTCTGTTTGTTCGTTTTATATTCATTTATCGTGAATACAACAATATGTAAGTCCATGTGACGTGACAACACCCACATATAACATTTCTAAGTGATAGAAACCATCACTGAATTTTAAGAGTGCTTAGAGTTAGTTAAAAAAAAATCAAATAAGCAAGTTTTTGCCACACCTTGACCTGAACTAAACTCCTCCATAGAACCATCTTGCAAAATGAGCAAAATCACTGCATTAACTCATTGCAACATTTATGTTTTCGCTTTTTTTCTTACTTATGATCTTATTACAACATAAAACTAAAAAATAACCTAAAGCAAACAACATCAAATTAACAAACATCATTCAAAAAACATATCAAAACACAAAAAAAACACAAACTTTACGACTGATCCTTGTCACAAAAACCTTAAAAAACACAAACATTTTTCCCTGTCACGGCTAGAAACCAAGGTAGCAAAAAAAAATCCTCAGACCCATATCCATCACCCGCTCCACCATTATTATGATCAATACACATACCTATTTTAAAATCACACAAAAAATAATCAATAACTTAGAATCAAACATACCTTATAATGATATTTGATTGTGATGATCAATTGGACCTACGAATCATTAACCTGAAAATTGTTATTAGAGATCACACAAAAACATCCCGATATTCTCTAATCAGATAAATCAATCAATAAAAATATTAGGTCAACATTAAAAATTAGGTAGAAACCTTGTTGATTGATAAGGTGCTGATGTTGAACAAAAAACTTACATGACATGGAATTGATATGCGTTTGATATATTGGTGAATGAAACAACTTCCCAAGAAGTTTTAATAGAGGACTTTAAACCATTAACACTCCCCGATATTGCCTTATCAATAATGCATGCATTTGATATAGTTTGATATTCTTCATGAACTCTTCATATTCATTTTTGCTTTTTTTACAGGTCCCATTTCTTATACTCCCATATTTTTATACATGCCATATTAAAATATAGTAAATTGATTCTTATATATTATAAGATATCACAATTCGGCGCGTACTTCTAATAGCAACGCAAGAACAAAAGACATCTAGGATGAAGGGCACATCAGATAATTTAATTTAAAAGGATCATAATATATATATAAATCCATACTTATTATACGTTCAACAACCATTAATCATATTAATAAAAACTTGAAGCAAATTACCTATTTTATGAATTTTCTTATACAAAAAGTTTGGATCCCATATTTGAAACATTTTTTGGCCACCGCAAACAACTTTCTAATGAACCCATTTTAAGACCTGTGTGTCGTTAACTTGTCGTCAACTTGTATTGTTAAAGTAATCGATGGACAAAAGTACCTGAGAATTCCAGAGGTCGCTTGAAGACGCCTGCAATAAGTTTGCATTGAAAAGCTAGGCTTAAGTACGGAGAACAGGGTCTTCGAGTCATATGGAATACTGCCTCGGTTTAGCATTGTTTATCAAGAAACAATGAGGCTATTGAACCACTCGGCCTGACTGCTAAATTGCTTGAACCTCCCTGTATAAAGTATATCATCTGGTGCCACAAAGCTCGAGTCTGATCAAGTTTTCCAGATCTTCATTTGTGTCATATTCAGTTTGTACAAGACTTAAAAAATCCCGCAGTCAAAATTAAAGAACATGTGTAGAAAGATCTAATAGCCTGATGATCAAAGGAAATTTTGCAAGTTTAGCATAGCTGATTCCCTGCAAATTGATGGAATAAACTTCATATTAAAACATTTTGGAAAAAAACCAAAGATGTCATCGTCTGTTTGTGCGTTCTATATTCATTTATCGTGAATACAACCATATGTAAGTCCATGTGACGTGACAACACCCACATATAACATTTCTAAGTGATAGAAACCATCATCTGATTTTTAATAGAGTGTTTTAGCTTTTTACTACGAGTTAGTAAAAAAAATCAAAATAAGGCCAAGTTTTTTGCCTAACCTTGACCTGAACTTAACTCCTCCATAGAACCATCTTGCTGCAATATGGCAAAATCCACTGCATTAACTCATTGCATACATTTATGTTTTCGCTTTTTTATTACTTTTGATCTTTATTTATCAACTTCAAACTAAAAAAATAACCTAAAGCAAACAACCTCAAATTAACAAACATCATTCAAAAAACATATCAAAACACAAAAAAAAACACAAACTTTACGACTGATCCTTGTCACAAAAACCTTAAAAAACACAAACATTTTTCCCTGTCACGGGCTGAAATCCAAGTTGCAAAAAATCCTCAGACCAAATCCATCACCCGCTCCACCAATTATCTTTGATACTATACTCCATACCTATTTTAAAAATTACACACAAAAAATACATAGTAACTCGGAATCAAACATACCTTTATAATGATATTTGATTGTGATGAGTCAATTAGACATTACGAATCATTAAACGCTAAAAATTGTTAATTGGATATTCACACAAAAACATATGTTAACCCCGATCAGATAAATAAATCAATTATAAAAATTACGGTTGATGTAGGTGTTTTTTTATACACTATTTTCGGGGTTATTTATCCCCCTAAATAAATCATGCAATTATTCCCAATTTTGTGCTTTAATCATTTGTTTTCAGGTTTTATAGCACTTGGATGACATTTGAAGGAAATACACGTGACTTAGGCTCATTTGAAGAAGAAACAGACAAGATTACAGACATACACTAAAATCTCTTGAAGAATGACACAAACAAACCGTGGAGACGGCGTCTCAAGCATAAAGCGACGTTGTCATGATCTTTATAGTGACGGCGTCAGGACGCAACCGAATTAAATCAGATCTAGAAGATTCGACATGGTGACGCGTCGCGACCACTACTTAACGCCGTCGCAGCATTTTTCCTATAAATACAAAACCGATTTTAGGGTTTTAAGTGTGTAACTTTGTATAACTTTTGGGAGACGAACCCTAATCATTCTAGCAGCTTTTAGGCCGTCTTTAGGGCCTCAAAACCCTATTGTAACTGACCTTAATCCATGTTTTAATCAAGTAAGATTGTTTATCTTTAATCATTCAATATGTCTATGTGTTGTTTGATTGATTTATGTTCTTGCTTTCTTTATAACATGCTAGGCTAAACCCTCCTTTGTATTTACTTATGATTGTATGAAACTTAGATTGTAGATCCTTTTAATGTTGCTTCTTGTGATGGATGTGCGCGTTAGGCTTTAGAAAACTAGCCATAAGATATTAAATTGGCATATACGTCTAGAGAAACGCGAGTGTGTAGAAAGGATACCATCGGTAACAGTCTTCATACTACCTTACCCCTAATATGGTTGACCCCTCTTAAGATATTTCAATTGCATTTAATATACTCTTCGGGGCCTTGTAATAGTCTTCATACTACCTTACTTGTGCGTTGCCTTAACGGAATATTAAATAGACGGCGGGTTCTTGTAATTCGTTCATGACTTAGGAAATACTTACACAGATCATCACAAGTGTGACAAAGCAACAGGATTAGGAGAAGCAATCTAAGGAGTAGTACATGATTAAGTAAATATATCTTTTTATCATAAAGTTATCACCAGTAGATTAGATTATATTTAGTTTTAATTAGTTAAACAAACCAACCTCTCTAACCATGATATTTACTTGCTTTTATAAACTAAAAATACAAAAAGAATCTTCTCTCAACCCCGTAGACCTCTGTTAGATCTTGATCGAGCCTTCCCAACCTATTCCCCTAGAGAACTTGCCTATACTACACTACAACGATTAGGTGCACTGCCTAGGGAGTTGTAAAACTTCTTGTTGAAGTCTAATGACAACCGCATCATGCACTCTCAGCTGATGGTATCCGGACCGCAGGTCTATCTTGGAGAAGTATCGTGATCCTTGCAGTTGGTCGAATAGGTCGTCGATTTTAGGAAGGGGATAACGATTCTTGACGGTCAGTTTGTTCAACTCTCTATAGTCAATACACATCCTGAAAGAACCGTCCTTCTTCTTGACAAACAATACTGGTGCTCCCTATAGCGATGAACTTGGCCGAATGAAACCCTTGTCCTGGAGTTCCTTGAGTTGGTTCGACAACTCCTCTATTTTAGTAGGTGCCAAGCGATAGGGAGACTTTACGACCGGAATTGATCTAGGGATTAGGTCGATACAAAACTCGACTTCTCGAGAAGGAGGTAGTCCTGATAGGTCGTCAGGGAATACCTCGGAGAAGCTTAGAACAATGGCGATGTCTTTCAGTTTCGGCTCCTCTAGTTTCGCACTCATAAGACGTTTCACCTTCTCTTTTGGCCATTCTCTGTATACCCTAAGCATCTCACCATGTGGTAATGGAAATCGAACTACCCTCTTATGGAAGACGATTTCGGTTCTATGTCTAGACAACCAGTCCATTCCTATGATTACATCAAAGCTTCCGCGTCCAAACGATATTAGATCTATGTCAAAGGTATGTCCTTCTATTTCTAACTTACAATCACATATGACCTTATTGATCTCTACTAGTTGTCCGCTAGCTATTTCAATTTTATAACTAAAACCTGGAATGCTAGGCTTTATATCTAATAGAAGCACGAAGGTAGTGGAAACAAAGCTATAATCGGCACCAGAATCAAATAGCATCATAGCATAGTGGTTGTTTAAAGAGAACGTAGCCGTCACAATGTTCGGGTCTTGGCGAGCTTCATCTGCTCCCATCACGAATGCTCTCCCACATACCGGATTGCCATTGTTCCCACGACCCTGACCTCCCTCAATAGCCATAGCCTAATTTGGACGATTTCCTCCTTGTCTTGGTGCTCGATTCAACCTAGGGCATGCTGACTTGTAGTGATCAGTGCCACCACACTCACAACACGTCCTACGAGCTGCTATTGGGTTTTTGGCATTCAGTTCAGGCGATTCGATATTTCTCCCATCCTAGCCTACCAGCCCTGCCATCCCCTTGCAATCCCTAAGCGTGCAGTTCAATGACACCGTGACAGGCATCTCGAGTTATGAGGAAATTAACAGTTCTGTACATTTGGGTGTCGGACCTGTGTACTCTTTCCTAACAGGGTTGGTAATTGTGGCAAACACTTTTCCAGTCCTAGCTCTCTTATTGTCACCCTTGACATTCCCTTCCTTACTCGACTCTCCACCGTCTCCTTTTCTCTCACTAGTCCTCTTCAACGATCCATTCCTAACCACCTCATCGGTTAACACCCTAACTTTTAGTATAGAATTCTGAATCATAGGGGGCTCAGTTGCTGCCACCATCCCACAGATATGTGGAGCAAGGCCATAGATGTACCTTTCAATCCTTTTGGTCTCAGGGGTAACCAAGTGAGGGGGTAACCAAGTGAGGTAGTAACCTAGCAAGCTCATGGAATCGGTCAGTGTACGCTGCATGGACAGTACTTTGCTTCCAACCTCTGTATTTCGTTGCTTGGACAGTACTCTCCTTTCATCAATGCCTTAAAATTTTCCCAGATCATGCCCACTACGGCTTCACGACCTCTAGTCCTGACCTCGGAGTTCCACCATGTCAGTGTTTTATCGGTTAGCGAACCAGCAGATTACTAGACCTTCTGGTTGTCTCTACAACCACTGATATCTTGTATTACCTCCATTTTCTCAACCCAACGGATGTAAGCTACCGCACCACCCTTTCCATCAAACTCCTTCGGATTACATGCCACAAACTTCTTGTATGAACACCCATTCCTACCATTTCCCAAGTTAGCATTCCTATTATCTTCCTGAATGCTGTCGTTAGTGGCGTTGTCATTTCAGCTTCCGTTGATTCCTTGATTGCTGATGTGATCACCTACTTTAGCGACGATAGTAGGAAGTAGGCCTTGCAACTGCTGAGCGATGACGGTGGAAAAGTCGAGGACTTCGTCGACACCTCCATTTGTTTTGTTACCTCGGCTACTTCCTCGGCCACCTTGATCGCTAGTTCTTCCACCAACTCTGCCCGCTTGTTCTCCAGACCTCCCGCCTCCTCTACCAGCATGTCCACCCGTCCTTCCACCTCGTGTTGCAGCAGTGCGTCGACCAGCATTAAGTGTTATCATTGTTGGAGCCATTATATACACGAGGGATGATATAGGTGAGCATTAGATAGGAGGGGAATTTTGTATATAGACGGTCCTAATATACTATTGTTCGAATATCGGCCTAAGGTGTCAATACCGATTTGAGTGACCAGGATCACCAAGTCTGCGTGGGTCATGATGCATCTATAATTACGTTGGCCACCGTATTTATATATGCACCATTTCCCAGTTATACTCAGTATCTGGCTCACACAGCCTAGTGATTGACTTATCTAAGACGATAGACGATAATTGCGCGCAAAAGCAAGTATAAGTGGAAACCGCACCCGTAGATCCTATTATGCAAGCTATATAAAGGTTCCTAGGTTATAGTATTGGCCAAACCACCTAGTTCTCTATAACCATTGGCTTTGATATCAATCTGTCGCACCCCGTCTAAGGCGGAAACACGAGGCGTGACAAAGGGATTGATCGTCATAACACATGGTGTCGCTATAGAGAAAACTAAAATGCATACCAATAAAAGTGTCACTGCGTCCTCCGATCACAAGTGGATACTTGTGCCGTGACCTATTAATTCACAACACATAGTCTAAAGGATTACAAGCCAAGCTCCCACACATGGAGTAATACAAGTCTAGAGATAATCCAAAATACAAGAGTGAAAATCAAAGTTCTAAAATAAGTCCTTCAAGAAAAGATCCTCACGGGATTCTCTTAGGTCTGATAAGGCATCCTATCTTGACCTCAATGATCATTCGCTTCACTTGAAAATGATACTCGAAAATGTCAACATAAAGTTGGTGAGCTCGTAGGTTTAGAGTATAAACCCAGTTGTTGTGTCAGAATTTGAGTAGGACAATAGTGCAATATAAAAGCGGAGTACAAGCAGTATACATAGCAATCCAATAGACATCATAGAAATCATAGAATATCATAGCAATCAAGTCATACCGACCATTCAACAATGGTCCAAGCGCTTATAGTCCTCCGCACCTATTTCCTACCAGCTGGAGCTACATAGATCAGCAAAATAGTTCTTAGTTCTTAGTTATGTACCCCATAGCATGCATGAACATATACAACAGCATTCACAAGCGTAATTATGGGCACATAGCATTGTGCAAAAGCATAGAATTAATTTTAGCACAGAAGTAAAACAGTTTGAAAAAGTTTTGAGTATCATTTTCTCCCAAGGAAAATAGTTTGAAAAAGAGGCTACGAGAATTCACCTTAAATAGAGATGGATAGTAGCTGAGAATAAGATAGTCAGACAACAGCGTACAACGGTGTCCAGTCACGACCAAGAAATTTGTCCGACTCATATATATGTTTGAAATGTGTATTTGGAATTGATGCATAAGAGTTTTAAAAACGTTTCGTATTACTGTTTTTAGTGTTATTGGTTGTGTGGTGGTTGACAATTTAGACTCGTAGAAAGTACGACGAAGTATATGCATTAGGTATTATATACTTATACTACTAAAGGAAATACGTAAGTATAGTATATAAGAAATAAATACATAGACAATAAGAAATTAGAAATATATTCAGGCAATTTACTCGGTAAGTTCCAAGTTATGTAGATAAGATGTATAAATTATACTCCTTCCGTCCCAAAATTATTGTCCCCCGACAAAAAACACACAGTTTAAGAAAAGTGCATTTATTACTGCTTTCTCTTTCTTACTTTTTGACAGAATGACAGTTTTACCATTAGCTAATTAATTAAAGTCTTCTTTAAAGTTTATAATAATAATTTCAAACAAGGGTAATATAGTAAACTTGATGAAACTTCCCTATCTATTTTTAGTAGTGGACAATTAAATTGGGACATCCCAAAAAGAAAACGTGGACAATAAAAATGGGACGGAGAGAGTAAGTATTAACATGTTTTAACTATATTAAGAGTTTTATAATTTATAAAATTATAAAATATATTTTTCGTCTTTAAGTCGATTATTAAAATAATAATATTTTATTATTTCGTCTTTTTGTCGGACTTTTAAGAAAATAAGTTTTTGTAAAAATATTTCTAAGTATAATATTTTTTAAAATTTCGGCATGGCGCGTTTGTTCATAAAACGTTTTCCAAAGTCTTAAACCTTATTTTCAAACACTTTTCCTCAAATAAATCAATTCCGACAAAATGCCAAAATTTACGTTTTCGTGACGTTTTATCAAAATACATTTTCCAAACGACTATATTAACTATACTATTATATATACGTATAAATCGTTTCAAAATCCGTTTTAAACGCTTAAGTTTACTAGTTTTTCACTTATTGGGCCGTAAGGCCCAATGTTAATCCAAAATCCTCAGTTTTAGTCTTTAGCCCATAATAGGCCCAATATCGAATTTACTAGTTAACCCACATAAACAAAAAGCCCAATAATATGATAAATTTAAAAATACCAAAGTTAAATAAGCAAAAATAGTATGTCGACGAAATAAGTCGCGTAGCCAAATAAGCCATAAGCCGTGAGCTTCATGGGTTCATTTTGGGCTTTGCGGCCCAATAACCACAACTAGTTATCCAACCATTTAAACTGACATTTTTCGACTAAAACAAGCACTACGTATACGTTGAAAATAAGCCGAACGAAAAGCCCCAAAAATAAGCCGAAGCTTATTGAGCGTTGGTTTGGGCTGCGGCATGTATAAGCCTCAAATAAACACTTCCAAAAGTATATTAAGCCCAAAATAAAATCTATAAGTTATAAGATACGCGAATAAGCACTTTAGTATTAAAATAAGCCAAATCAAAAGTCTTGAAAATAAGATGAGGCTCACGAGCCCAAGACTAAGACACGGTTGGGCTTGGCTTGTTGGGCCGTGACCCTATAAACCCAAAAATAAGCTACTCAAGCTTATTAATAAGTTAAACAAGCTATAAACTATATTACAAAAATATGTTATATCACCATCACAACCAAAATATTAAAGTGTTACTTTCCATGTTCTTCCTTTTCTTCCTTTTCGAACCAAACGCATCCTTATAGGGATTTTTGTAAGTATTTAGTTTTTGATTTTTACAAAACTAATTGTAGATCTAGTATTTATACATCATTAGACTACCAAAAGTACAAAGATTAGTGAAATTTAGAGACTTACAAAGTATGGTTTTAAGAATAAATTAGAACTTAACCACAACCCAAACGTTGTTTTTTATATATACCCACAACCACTAGAATCAACCCGGATGTGTTTAAACCTTCACGTTCTTGAACCAAAATGGAAAAATGGAATGTTTATGTGTATGTGTTGGATCGGACGAGCAAGAGAGAAAATAAAATAGAAAGAGAGCTTTTCTTGAAATGTTGTGGTGATGTGTGTGTTTTTTAAAATAAGATAAGGTTTAAATAAGATGCATGCATTAGACAAGCTAGCTAAAAATAAGCCTTGTTGTTCCCCCATGTGGTCTGATCGGTTAAGGGATCCTAGGAGGGATCCTAATTGAGTTTTTTGTCTTTGGTCGGGATCTATAACGTTCCTAGTTCGAGAATAAACGTTACCCGAAAGTTTAAGTTTCTTAGTAATTGTTACGAATTAAATTTATTAGTATTAAAATGTCAAAAGAATAAATGTCACAGTTTTAATGGTTTACTCTAGTGTAGACATTAATATTGTCGTGCCGGAACGCGTTGTTTGTTGTTTAAGCTGTCTTGCGGGAAAATTCTCCCGGTAAGTTATCAAATATAGATACAATCATTCAAAAAGAGATAATTCAAGAAATAAATGAACTATTGATTAAATAAATTGAAAATTGACTGGCATTAACACGGTAACTGCTCTGACAGAGACAACAAAAGTCAATAAAACAGAGAACTAAATAGGATTTCTTAAGACTGGAAAATCTGCAAAGGTTACAGACTAGCTACTTTCAATTAGATTTTGTCAGAAGTGATGGGGAACAAGGAAAATGTTGATGAGAACCCGTAAAATAGGATGAAAGGTACACAGAGCAAGACTTTTGCTTTGTATTTGGTATCTGTCTCCCATCAAGGGATCACACCTTCTATTTTGTTCAATCTTTTGTATCATAAACAAAATAACGTATATGTTACAAGATTTTGTCAATTGGTTCTAGGTATACACGAAATATATCTTATAATAATTGCGTATATATGAAATATATCTTAAACTCCCGTCGCAACGCGCGGGCAAACATTACTTGCTTTTATACATTGAACCAACATAAACATAAGACTTTTA
Organism: Tanacetum coccineum; assembly: GCA_026074375.1. NCBI lineage: Eukaryota > Viridiplantae > Streptophyta > Magnoliopsida > Asterales > Asteraceae > Tanacetum > Tanacetum coccineum. The sequence goes on along the minus strand of BQNB010032601.1, from coordinate 39,137 downwards.
AACTTCATCTTTAGCAAAAATTACAAGCTTTATGTCCTTTCATTTGCTTACAAATAATTTCTATAATAAATATCTAATATCAAAAAGTTACAACTCATGTTTCTTGATGACTATAAGTAAGAAGCTCTCATTACCTTCACCGGACCCAACATGCAAACGATATTGCATCTTTCACGTCTAAAAATTGAAATCCTCGCACGATCTGAAACGCACAAACTAGACCCTCGCACTTTCTGAAACGCACAAACTAAACCCCTTACAATTATATTTTAACCATAAAACAACCCTCAAGAACACAATCCCTTACATTATCGGACTAGGGACATAACGATCGCTTTTGCACTACATTAGGTTTAGACAACGGTCGATAAGCATGTCAAACAACACCAACTCAAGGAAAAGGCAGAACATATCACGTATAAATTTATAGAATGCTTCGCATAATTAAACCCAGTGCATCGCACGGTTGGTAACACCTTGTGTTATAAAAATAGTATATAGAAATTTAATTAATCAAATATCTCATAAAGACGTCTACAGTCAACTATAGAAAGATGTTATAAGTCTGTGATTGATGATTTTTTATTTTTTATTTTTTAAGTATGCAAGTTAAAACCATAACAGTCATTTTCTCTATTTACCTTTATCCATGCTTGAAACTTTTTTGTTAGTATAACTATCTTGATATTTTGTAGACATATAATATTTCCCTATAAAAGTGCCCCTTATTAAAATGGTCATCAGTGGCAGAAGGTAGACTTGTGTATGCGCTAGATCATCTAAACACGGTGATACATATGATATAATAATCCTGACTTTTTCTACATTTGCAGTAAAAATAGCTGGTAATAGTGGATATTGGCGATAGCCTCATCATGTGGATATACTGTTGGTAATCAAAAGCACGAAGCAAACAAACAAAATCGAACGAACGAAGCGGAAGCTTTATTCAAATACCAAACCAAATTACAAAGACAAATTCAAAGGTACCAAACCCTAATTCCAAAATGTACGAAACAAATATTCAAAGGTACAAAGAAAACTAATGACATTGGCCTCTATTTATAGGGAACCAATGACCAAGGTACAAAGAAAACTAAACCCATCAATCCCTATTTATAGGCTAAACAAACTTGGTGGTCAAGTTACAAAAATTTACCAAACGCCCCTTAAAGTTTAAGTCACTTTTCTAACAATCTCCACTGTGACTTCAACTCCGTTCGAAACTTCAAACCAAACGAATCTTCGTCTTCAAATTCAAATTTTCAAACGCTAGAGATGCTAGCCAAATTCAAAACAAATGATCGAATCCGAAAACGATCCAAAAACAAAACCAATTGATTGAATCTGAAAACGATCCAAACCAAAGCCAAATGATCGAATCTGAAAATGATCTAAAACAAATCAAACGATCGAATCTGAAAACGATCCAAAACAAAGCAACCGATCGAATCTGAAAACGATCCAAAACAAATCCAAACGATCGAATCAGGAAACTCCACCGTATCCAACAATTTCAAATCCAAACGAATTCCAGTAACGCAGAACGAATTCTTTAAACAAACAAAAACCAACTTCAATCCAAACGAACCCAAAACTAACCTTTTTTTTCTTTTTCTTCTTCATCTTCAACCCAGTATGAACCCTAAAAGAAACAATTACCCAAACGAATTAAAGAAGATGATTCTTCAACACAAATTCAAACGATTCCCAGAGAAGAACCCAAAAATCGAATCTACTCGAATCCCCACAGAGATCGATCGACAATCAATCGATTCTTAAATCGAATCAATCGAGAACCCTAAATTCGAAGAAACCAAACGATCGACCAGCTCTGATACCACTTGTTGGTAATCAAAAGCACGAAGCAAACAAACAAAATCGAACGAACGAAGCGGAAGCTTTATTCAAATACCAAACCAAATTACAAAGACAAATTCAAAGGTACCAAACCCTAATTCCAAAAGATACGAAACAAATATTCAAATGTACAAAGAAAACTAATGACATTGGCCTCTATTTATAGGGAAACAATGACCCAAAAACTACCAAATTCTAAACCAACACAAATTAGGAAACAAATCAACAACTAATATCTATTCCAAAACCAAATTTACCAAACGCCCCTTAGAGTTTACGTCACTTTTCTAACAATCTCCACCGTGACTTCAACTCCGTTCGAAACTTCAAACCAAACGAATCTTCATCTTCAAATTCAATTTTTCAAACGCTAGAGATGCTAGCCAAATTCAAAACAAACGATCGAATCCGAAAACGATCCAAAAACAAAACCAATTGATCGAATCTGAAAACGATCCAAACCAAAGCCAAATGATCGAATCTGAAAACGATCTAAAACAAATCGAATCTGAAAACGATCCAAAACAAATCAAACGATCAAATCTGAAAACGATCCAAAACAAAGCAACCGGTCGAATCTGAAAACGATCCAAAACAAATCCAAACGATCGAATCAGGAAACTCCACCGTATCCGACAATTCCAAATCCAAACGAATTCCAGTAACGCAGAACGAATTCTTTAAACAATCAAAAAACCAACTTCAATCCAAACGAACCCAAAACTAACCTTTTTTTTCTTTTTCTTCTTCATCTTCAACCCAGTATGAACCCTAAAAGAAACAATTACCCAAACGAATTGAAGAAGATGATTCTTCAACACAAATTCAAACGATTCCCAGAGAAGAACCCAAAAATCGAACCTACTCGAATCCCCACAGAGATCGATCGACAATCAATCGATTCTTAAATCGAATCAATCGAGAACCCTAAATTCGAAGAAACCAAACGATCGACCAGCTCTGATACCACTTGTTGGTAATCAAAAGCACGAAGCAAACAAACAAAATCGAACGAACGAAGCGGAAGCTTTATTCAAATACCAAACCAAATTACAAAGACAAATTCAAAGGTACCAAACCCTAATTTCAAAATGTACGAAACAAATATTCAAAGGTACAAAGAAAACTAATGACATTGGCCTCTATTTATAGGGAACCAATGACCCAAAAACTACCAAATTCTAAACCAACACAAATTGGGAAACAAATCAAAAACTAATATCTATTCCAAAACCAAATTTACCAAACGCCCTTTAGAGTTTAAGTCATTTTTCTAACATATACAAGCTCAATATATACGAGCTGTTGGGTGCAAACCCAATTCCACATCGGTAGAATAAGTAAACTGAAGATGGGTTTCACACTTATAAATACCCCTCTCATTGTAATTGTAAACTTGGATCTGAGTGTGTGTGTGTTTGTACCCGTGCAGTTTAGCATGGGGCGTGCAATTTGGCACGAGCCTGAGTAGTTTAGCTCAGAGCTTAATAATATCTCTCTGGTTTGATCTCGTGGACTGCCACGACTATCATAGTCGTGGATACCATGTTATATCTTGTGTCGATTATATTCCGCATTTATCTTCCGCAAGCCTTGTTTGTATTATTTGTTTGTTCAAGTGGTGTGTGTAGGAGCTATATACCGTACATAGGTCTGTACAGAAGTGTGTGCATGTGTCATATACCCTAACAAGTTGTACTCAATTAACTGTAAAATTATTATTATAGCAGATTCTTATTTGGAGGTCAGTGATACCTCCATGAATTTGATCAAGAACTTGATTACTATGAATACAAGTTTTAAGTTTGTCTTAATTTGTACTCCTGATTAAGTAATTAAGCCGAGATGTTTTGTCAAAGGATTATTTTATTGATTAAGATTATGTCAAGCTAGTTTGGTTTATGTTATTTAATACCAAGTTGCTCATTCCATTCATGTACTACCATTGTAACTTAATCTGTTAAGTATGATGTAGTAGTGTACGTATCAGTTTAGTCTTTACACCGGCAAAAGTGTTTCATTTTTGTCATTTTAGATGTCACAAATTAGGAACGTATTTTCTCAATATTTATGTTAGCCACTTTTAGATTGATGACGGAAATTGAACACTTTGATTAAGGTGAATGACTAATTTAAACGGTGATCTAGCATAGTAACCAATGTGGACTATTGAGATAAATATCTTAGGTGTTCGTGACATTACATCTTTTAGTTAAAAAACTCATATCAATTTTCAACTGATGAGCTATTGAAAAATGTTTCAGACTGATCGTGAGTTTCCGAGTCATTGACATTAGGATTCAATCCTTTTCAAATAAGACTTTTTATATATAACGTAAGTAATTCTCTAATCAAACTGTCAATTCACCTACGCTCATAGCGAAGATCTGGGAAGTTTCGTGTGCTTTGTATGTATAGTAAACGGATGACTTTTTCTTTGTTTAGGTTACCTGGGGAGAGCGAATTAAAGACTCAAATCTACGCGGCCTAACCGAGGTATCCTCGTGACCGTTTCCGACCCTTTCCCTAGCCGTTTTCGGCTGTGGCCGTCTCCGGCAACATAAGGTTTGAACCCTAGACTTCTTGTGAGGAGGTTAAGTGTCTTACCACTAGTCCATTTGGTGATGGATTCACATTATAGCGTGGCTTATTTGTGGTCAAAACAGGCTAGTTGACTTTTTCTATGCTGATTCCCTTCCTATAAAAGTCAGCATTCAGATTCTCTTAGACAAATTGTTAGTTATACAGTTTTATCTGAGTTGTAGAACCCTTTTTGTTACTTTTTACAACGATGAAGCTTCAGAAACATAGCCAATTTATCTTTTTGCTTATAATATTTTTATGCTTCTTAAACCACTGCATATGTACACACTCATTACCATCCAAGAACAGTAGCATCTTTTTGCATGACGAAGTTCTCATACGAGTGGGAATCATTCTTGATATGGAGTCATGGACTGGGAAGTCAATCTACAGCTTCATGACTAAGGCAATCTCTGATTTTTATGCACTAAATAATAATTACAGAACGAGGATCGTTCTCCACACAAGGAACTCCAAAGGTGACCCATTACAAGCTCTGTCAGCTGGTACGGTCTCTTCTTGTGTATCTCGGCACTTCTTCTTATCAACATGTCTGATGGCTATGTTACTTTTTTTTCGTAGTTTTCTACCGAAAAAATAAACATTAAGAATGATTTTTTTATAAAAAAATAAATATTCTGTTGTCCTCCATCCTAATTAACTAATAAATAATTTTTCATGTCTTTTAATGATAATGTGTTTCATCTCTTTTTAACATATTAGAAAACTTTCACAAATATACCCACTCTTGCCAGGTGCAGTTTCTTTTTTATTTCATATATTTTCCAAGATAGATGCTTGGTATGCTACGGAAATCCAAAGTTCAATCCCTCTATAGTTGTTATCATGATCCACAGAAAAGTATCTTCGCTTCCTTGTTTTTTTCTTGAAATTTGATATTGTTTTCTTGCATTTCTATCCTGGACAGTGCTTGATCTTCTGAATAACATTAAGGTGCAAGCAATCATAGGCCCAGAAACATATATTGAAGCAAAGTTATTGGCCCCAATTGCTAATCAATCAAGCTAAAGTTCCATTTTTTTCCTTCGCGGGTTCTACTTCCGTGGAGTATCCATACTTGTTTCAAATTAAGGAAGACGAATCAATTTTGGCCAAAAGTATTGCTGCCCTTGTGGAATCTTATAAATGGAGGGATGCCATACTTCTATACGAGGATAATGAACGTGGGCGGGAAGTCTTATCTTATTTCCTTGAATCTTTCCAAGATGAAAGCATTCGGATCAGTCAAAGAATTGTAGTTCCTTTCTTGGCCACAGATGATCAAATCATCAAAGAGATGCAAAAGGTTATAACCAGTCCCACAGCAGTGATTATATTGCATATGTCATCTTCACTCGCATCTAGAGTTTTCTTAACTGCAAAAAAGTTGGGAATGGTAGGTGAGGAATATGCTTGGATAATAACTTACAAAACCATTGACATCCTTCAATCAGAGAATGATGAAGTTATCGAGTCATTGCAAGGTGTGATAGGTTTAAGGTCTTACATTCCGGCATCAAACAAGCTGCTTAACTTAGCTACAAAATGGTATAATGAATTCTATCTCAAGCACCTCACTTTAGCATCGAGAGAGATCAGTGTACTTGCCATATGGGCCTACGACACAATCTGGGCACTAGCAGAATCGGTTCAGAAGCTTGGGGTTCAATTCTCGTTTGTTGTTCCTAAAATTGATTTGATGCTTCTAAATGAGGTTTCAAAAGCTAGAATTAAAGGTGTAAGTGGCGATTTTCATTTTATCAATGGAAAGCTAGTCTCCAATGGTTTCAAGATTGTAAATGTGATAGGCAATGGAGGGTCTACACTCACTCCAAATCGCCGGAAATTACAAACGGCTAGTGATAGAGTTCTAAGAGTTGGTGTTCTAACAAGAAGAAAGTTTATGTACTTCATAGATGCACAACTTATGAATAATGTTACAACTGCCACTGGATTCTCTGTAGATGTGTTCAATACTTGCATACATGCGTTGCCATATGAAGTACCGTATGAATTAATTCCATTTGCCAAAGGAACCTATGATGATCTTATAAAAAAGGTTTATGTTCAGGTATATTCACCACAACAAATAACTAGTGTTACACATTCTTTGGATATGTTTGAACTCAAATGGAAAATTTTGTGGTGATATATTTCTTATATATATTGAGTGCCAAAATGTGAAGAGAGTGGTTAAAAATTTACACTAAAGCTTGTACTAATTGCCAAAATCTTCCTATATTTGAGTGTCTATAAATTGGCTACATCTCAATGTTCTTAATCTGTACGTTTTTAGGTGTGGCCTTACACATTAATGCAATAAGTATTTCTAAATCTCTTTCCGTTTTGCAAAATCAAGCAATAGCATAGTTAAAAATTAAAAGTTCTATACACTTATTAGTTTTCTGAATAACAAAGCCATTGCAATCATGCATAGAAATTCATGTAATTTGTGGTATATCAGGAGATCGATGCTATCTTGGGTGATTCAACGATTCTTGCAAATAGATCTCAATATGTCGACTTTACAGCGACTTACACTGACTTGGGTGTAGGAACGCTGGCAAGAATCAACAATAATGACATGTGGATCTTCTTGAAGCCACTGGATTTGGATCTTTGGCTGAGTACTGTTGCTTTTGCCGTCCTCACAGGAGTTGTCATTTTCGCTATTGAGTCCATGCATCAAGGGTCACAAAGATCGCCTGCTCAGCAAATTGGAGCAACCTTCTGGTTCATCCTAATGACCCTATTTTTCACTCAAAGTTAGTTTTCTCTATATTATACATACAATTCTCCTCACTTACAGTAAATGGGACCCACATCTACATATATTAATTTACTGAAAACTTGGGGTGTAGGAGAGAAGCTGTCAAGTAATCTGTCAAAATTTGTGGAGTTTGTCTGGTTATTGGTGGTACTTATTCTGATCTCGAGTTACACTGCAACATTGGCTTCAGTACTAACAGTCGAACAGTTTGCGTTAGCATCAAAGGGTGGAACTGTGGGGTTTCATGGTGACTCTTTTGTGGCAGGAGTGACCGTTAATAACTTGAATTTTGAAGATTACGGGCGTAAACCATACTACTCGTATGATGATTACGCAAAAGCTTTATCAGGAGGTGGTGCTGATGCTATCATCGATGAGGTCCCTTACATTAAGATGTTCCTTGAAAAGTATCCAACTGATTACGCCATGATTTCATCTGAACCTATTACTTCTGGTTTTGCCTTTGTAAGTAACTTTTTAATATTTCCTTTTAAGTTAATTCCATACGAGTTGTACAATTTTAGCTCCCAGTGCTTACATAATCCAAAAAATAGTATAATTCAAAATTTCAAATACCCTTTTCCTAAACTTTATTTCTTGTTTCTAATGAATGTATCTCATTAGATCTTTCAAAAAGGATCGCCTTTGGTAACACAGATGTCAAGACAAATTGCCAAAATAAGAGAAGATGGAACCCTAAGAATTTTGGAGAAGAAATGGTTCGAGAAACATTCTTCATCATCCCAAGATCCTCCAAGAAATCCGAAAACCTTAAATTTTGGTATGTTTCGAGGTTTGTTTCTTATTAGTGGGATCTCTTCGACTATAGCCCTTACAATATCCGTGTTTTGTTTACTTCGAGCAAAACTAGAGGCCCATAGCATCATATTATTTGTTTTGCGGAAAAATTTAATGGCTACTCTGAAGCATCTATTAGATAGAAATTTCATAGGGGTACAACAAACTAGTGGAGGATGAAATAAAAAATTAGCTGGTTATTTCTATATGTAATACTCTTAGACTGATATGGTATGGATATAATTTAAGCAGATCGTTTGATGTATTCCTTTCAATATACAAGCTTCCATGTGTCTTATGCGGGTGTCATTTCTCTATATGCTCTTGACTCTTGAAAGCGCAAGAATTTCTATTCATCATATCCTGAATTCAAGGAAACATGCCTCCGTGGGAAACTTTGTGACTACTGAAGTACTTGAAAAAGGGACGATTCTTCTAAAATTTGCCTTAAAAAACAATGGCTTTAAATGACGAAATATTAGTCCATTTCTTGTAGTTTGCTTATAATGCTGTATTAAAAAATATGAAGCTGAAAAAAGTGAAATTACTCGTACTATGGGTTTTGTGGGGAAGAAATAGCGATCTAGCTCATTCTTTTATTTGTACTGAACATTTATTAAGCTGTCCCGCCAGTACTTCTGCTATTGCTTATTTTGATGATGTGTGGTTTTGTAGACTAGGACATAAATGCTTCCTTCATGAACATGCATTGATTTTAAGGTTTCAGATCCAAACAGATTTTCAAAAATTCAAGTATGAATGGAAGCAAAATATTATAAGCTTATGGCACAGAAGCACTAAATTACTTGAATTAGCTGTGATTCAAAAGACCAAATGAATGAAGCAAGAAAATTACTTGAAGAGAAAACATATACAGAAAATGTTTCATTGTCTCTTGACAAACTTAAAAATCGACGGTCTTATATATGATCATAGACTGTGGTATGAGAAATCTGACCCAGCCTTGATATGGAAGGGTTTCGTTGTTATTCATTCGACCAAATATAATGTCAATGGCCCTTCAATCCAGAAGAACATTAGTGTCATATTTCTATGAATGATTAATTCATTTTTAAGACCAAGTCATGCTAGTTTAGGCTTACGTGGTACTATTTTAGTACCAAGTTGTAGATTTCCTTTTAATATATTAACCGTGTATCGTTTCTTAACTGAATAATGTATTGATTAAAGGATCCAACTAAGATTCTAATCGAACTTTTATACAAGACTTACTAAAAAATACAAAGAAGTTCTTGAAAATAAGTAGTTAATTTGTGCTAACCAGCAGGAAGTTTCATGTACTTTGTAATAAATCTGATAATTTTGCTTTTGTTCATTTATTTTATGTTATCATGGATTCATAAGTTCAAATCGTCCCTACATAAGCGGTCCTGTGTATTGTTAAAGTCTGAGTAGTTAATAAGTAACATGACTAGTTGACCGTTTGACATCAAAGACATGGAGGTAAGATGCTAATCACCGATCAAACAACACATATAAAAAATATGGAGCTTATGAGTTACAGAAAATGTATCATTCTTGATGGATAAAATTATAGGGTTAAAGCCATGAATTACTAAAGTACATTTACTTTTTTCCCGACACAAGCAAAATGGAATATATACACACCACCGAAGCATTTAAATTTGTTCAAAAGTTAGAAACATTCTCAAAAGCGACCTGTGATAACTAGTTATCAAGTATAAATGACCGACATCTCATACATTTAGCAAGTCATTTTTCATTTTAATTTTTTTTAAATCCACATCACTCCACCTCACTTATCCAATTCACCCCACCTAATTTACACAACCATCATTAACCGATCCACTATTCTCATCAAACTCCTGTGGAAAAAAAAATCATACACCTGCCATCACCATTATTATTTATATCTTGCAACCCTGCTTTACTCAATAATTAATTACAAAACCTACTCAATAATTAACTGAAAACACATATTCAACTAAAATAAAGACAAAAACTACTCCACGAATGAATCAGAAAGACCAAAGCCTTGCTATCAAATCACAAAAATAGATAAAACCCAAATAATGAAATCCAAAGTAATTCGGCGGCGGGTGGTGGCCCAGATATGTGACCGATCGGTCACTTTTTGTGTGGAGGGTTGGCTGGTGAGTGGTGAAGGTGGTCGGAGGTTGGGGTAGCGATGGTGGTTGTTATGTTTGATAAGATCTTTGTTGGTTTTGGTTTTACAAGAGAGAAAAATATAAAAATGTGATGTAACACCTCCAAAATAGGTCGCAGCGGGAATATAACCGGGAATGTTACTTTATAATGCAACAGCACAAGATATGAGAGAATGACCACTAGATGAGTCGTTTGAAGTAATCTTGTTGATTTAATTGAAATTGAACTTGTTATAACATTTGTCCCAAAGTTGCATTAAAATGTAAAACTGAAATAATGCAACGAGATTTGATAGTTTGTATTAGTCGTGCGCAAATCGGTTAACCAGATCGGTTCGGTTTGAGTCAAACAGGAACCAGTTTCGGTCAACACGGAGCCGAAACCGGTTTGGCCAAACCCTGAACCGGTTTGGAACCGGTTTGTTACCGGGTTGAGCCGAAACCGGTTTGCCGGTTTGGAACCGGTTCGGTTCCGGTTAACCACTAAAACCGGTTTGACCGGGTTTTTTTTTTGCTTAAGAAGGATTGTATGTAATGTAAGTTGTGATTTAAGTTGTAATACAACACCCTTATTTATAGGATAAGAAAATCAGTTATCCTATCCAGTTATCCACAAGAAAATCTAAAAAGATAAGAAAATCTGATAAAGTAAATTCCCGGGACCCATTTTTATCCAATAAAATCCGGGTCGGGTCCAAACCGGTTCCAAAAACCGGTTCCAAAACCCGGTGGTCGAACCGGTGGCGGCTGAAAAAAGCCAAACCGGTTCCAAACCCCCGGTTTGGCCAAAAACCGGAACCGGTTTGGTCAAAACCGGGTTTGACCGGTTCGGTTTTCGGGTTGGAACCGGTTTCCGGTTTGGGAACCGGTTTTTTTGCTCACCCCTAGTTTGTATGTAAGAAGAAATCCATGAATGTAATCTTGTAAAATTTGGACTCCAATGCACATCAAGCATCATATTCACCTGAGAAATACATGCTTAAAAGTGTCAACATAAAGTTAGTGAGTTCATAGGTTTATGTAAGTATAAATGTTGGATGAAAAGAGTTTAGTGTCTACTGCATCACCCACAGCATTATGAAAAGAAAAGTATTTAGTAATCAGTCATGTTCAACAAAGTAGTGTGGACCATAAGATTTCAGAATGTATGACTATTGTAACACAAACAATAACACTAAATGTAATTACGACTGCACTAAGCTCATGATACTGACGCTGCGACATGTATAAGTGCAATTTAATGCAATTGAACGCCCCGTGTAGATGCCAACCCGTAACATCCCAAATCCGACATGGTATACGTCCGTTAGTTCGGTTCGCCGAAACTAGTGAGAGCTACTCACCCGAACGGGGATGTCAATTCCAAATAGATCTATTTATAACATTCGCGCTTACACCAAGTAATTAACAGTTTATGATAATGGGCAGAGTGGGTTATCGCAACTTAGGCACGCTACGTAATTATTGTAAACATTAAAAAGTATTGTACTTGTGTCCTTTTGTAAAATAAGCAATGCATCTCGCATCGAGATTTGTAAATGAGTATGAAAACGAGCATGTAAATGAGTATGTAAACGAGTTTGTAATCAATCATGTAAATGAGTTTGTAAACGAGTTATGAAAACAATTAAACAAGTATATAAATGAGTTTGTAAATGCGCATGTATTCTCCCCCAAAAGAGTTCAAAACAAGTAAACCTCTAGTAATGATACGTATGTATGAATGATCAATAAATAAGAGTCGGTACAAATAACCGGGATGCAACCTAATTAAATATAAGTCGTATAAGAAGTATGTACTTGAAAGTAAATACAACAATGTATCTTAATAAGTTAGATCACCACCTAATAGTTTTTGTTTTGTTATGTAAGCTATAAAGTTATATCACCACCTAATAGTTTTGTTTAGTTTATAAGTCGAAACAATATTTCGTTTACGTTCGCCATTTATTGTCTAAGTATATACCTCCGTAATATTTTCTAATAGCTAGAAAATTAATTATAGTCATTTCGCTTGATTTAGTATTTTTATTATTTATATAGTGTCACCGTATATATAGTTTGATTTTTTTTATAAAATAACATTTGTAAAGTTTAAAACATGTATACATATTATATAAGTGTTACTATATTATTTCTTAAGGTTTTTATAGCCCAAGCGGGCCCGAAAAGACTCGTAATCACTTAAATAAAATCCTGACAGCTTTTACACTTTAATAAAGTGTGTAGGAATTTTGTATAAAAAGTTATCTAGTTTTTAAGAGGATTATCTATTTTTAGTACACTTTTAGACCTCGAAACTCGCATTTTAAAAGTAAATCATCATTCCGGGCAACATTTTAGTTTTACACTTAAGCTGGTTCGGACCTGAAAGCCCTCAAAATTACGTTTTAGTTTTTGATCAGTAACTATACTTTTTATAAAAGTTGTCATTTTAATTATAGTATCGATAAACTTTAAAAATTCATATCTCCTTCGTTTTATGTCTGTTTTTCAAGTTTCTTATTACCACACGTTTCTTTCGTATAAGATGTACTATACAAATTTAAAGGTTTAATTTTGTCTCGGAGTCCGTGTCAATCTAGAAAAACCCAACTGTACAAATAAGTATATAAATACTTTTGATTTATGATTTTTACTACACCTTTTTATACTACAAGTCCACTAAATTTACCATTACAACATCTTTTGTGTAATTTATGTCCAATATACTTAGTCCATTTATTTTACTTCCATTTCATAATTAAAATGTCAAGAACAATATTAAAATGTCAAGAACAATATTTAACTAACAAATAAATTATCAACTTGTTAAATAAATTATTTAAACTGTGTAACATGTTAAAATAAATATTTCCTCATATTCTAACATGTTTGCAAATCCTTTTCGTCATGTGTATGTATTTATTTGTTTTTGTATGATTCTTGATTTCATTATAAACTTTATAAAATATAACTAAGTGGTGATTTAACTAAATAATCAAGATGTTTATCAACATGTAAATGAAATAAAAGTGTAGAGATTTGTATGGACCTTGGGTGAATGAAACGATTAGATGAACACAAGCTAAACCTATTCAAACCCTTATGTTTGTTTCTAACCTAAACCCACTTGTATGTTCTTGTAATCTTGCTTGAAAAATCAAACCAAAATGTTTCTTGTTTGTGTTTTTGGAACCGGGCCCAAGAGAGAAACAAAAGGAGAGTATGTGTGTTATTTTCTTTGTGAAATAAGAAGTATAGAAGTGTTAGCTTATTTATAGTCAAAGTGGGTATGGTATTAAGGTATAAAATAAGCCATAGGGACAAGATAGGAAAAGAAAGCTCAAGCATGCTTGAGCATGCTTGTTGGACGTGGGTTAGGAGCAAAAAAAGAAAGAAAAGTGGTCTTGGCTTCCAAACATGATAATACCTATTGGTTATTGTGCTTAAAGTATGTTTTTATAAAAAAATAAACACACGTGTGTATAACCAAATAGAGAGGCTGATTTTGGTTATGGTTCTAGAAGGTATTTTTATAAAATTTTAGTATTGGGTATAATTGTGGGTATTTGTTAAAGTATAGAAAGGTGGTGGTGTTTCCATGCATGCATAAATGCAAAATATAGCGAAACATAAACGTTTTACGTATAAAAATAAAATGTGAAAAGTTATAAATTATCTTCGTAATAATTATATAACACTTGTTTGACGTAAAAAAAAAAAAAAAAAAAATAAAAATTTTTTTTTTTTTTAGTTTCTTTTTTTGTATTTTTTTTTTTATTTTTTTTGATGTCGGTTTACGTTGATTGTTGATTTTTAGTTTACACGATTTAACTTAACGGTTGAAATTAAAAGTAAACGCGTAAAAGTTTAAAATAAATAGTTGAGAGTTTATTAACGTAAAATGACCTAAAAATGTGGATTGTTATAGTTTTCCGTGTTAAAAGAATTTCATCCTGAAATTTAGTTTGTGTTTCCTTCTGGAGTGGTGTTGGTGAAGATGTGCAGATACTTATTTTATCCCCTAATATGCGCTACCAACTTTGTTTATCTTAATATTTTTAACGACTGTTTATAACCATGAAGACTTATAGGATTTGGGGTGAAGATGATGCGACTTCATATATTAAGGTGCGTAAAAGTCTACCTTGTGCTATGTCTACTTATATTAGTTTTCTCGAAGTAAACACGTTTTATAAATACGCACACAAAATAATGCCTTTTCATGGATTATAAGTAGAAAATGAATCTTGACAAACTTTTATTGGTACTACACTCCATCAGGCATGGTCTTATCCTGAATTATACATAGTGACCAGCTATGTATAATAGAGGACTAACGATGCAATGCATAATTTTTGTCAAAATATGTTATGTATAAAGTAGTAACAAAAATGGTTTAACAGTGTGAGAAAATAATTTCTCAAGATAGAAACAATGTAGTTTATAAATGCAACAAAATAAATTGTGAGATGACCGTAACGATAGTTTATAAGACAATAGTTTAAATAGCCTCAAGATAGTAAAATAATATATGCGATGGAAACAAAATATTCCATAAGGTAAAAATAAAATGTTAGTTTATTAAGCGATAGTAAAATAATTTGTCAACGATAGTAGAATAATTTATCATGTGATAGTAAAATGTTTTACGAGGTGATGTAAAAAAAGCTTATAAGGTTATAATGTTTTAGGGAATGGCTTGCATGAATAAATAGAGAATTAAAGTAAAATTGACGAAATTTTCACAACACATAAATTTGATAGATAATTTAGAATCATCCACACAGTACAACAAACATTTAAAAGAAAGTACAACGTGAATTCCTAAAGGAAATAGAGTCTATGATAGTTCCAATCTTAGGTTTCACTAGGCAAGACAAGAAAGTCTCTCTTTAAGCATCGATATCATCTTCAATGTTGTTAGGGTCTTGATCGGTTTATCCTCCTCCTAAAGCATACACCCTTCCACATGCTTCACCGTTTCCAGACTGATTTCCACGGTTTTGATTCTTTAACTCCGGGCAATCACTCCTGTAGTGCCCTTGATTTCCACATTCAAAGCAAGTGAGGGTTCTTTGATTGTTAGCAGCAGTAGGATTCCTACAATCCCTTATCAAATGGCTGACTCTCTAACAGTTCGCGCACTTTACAGTGTACGGGATATTGTGATGAAACTTGCACTTGTTGCACAATGGTAGAGTTCCAGCATACTCCTTCCTCTCACTAGGCCCAACAGAGTAAGCCCTAGCTATATTTTTCCTCTTGAAAGGCGGTTGTTATCCGTTGTTGTCGCTTGAGTTGTTATCAAGTTTTCTCTTGTTCTTAGTCTGCCTTTCAGCAAAAGTATGAATCTTTCGGTCCATCAGATCATTTGCCAACTCGATTGCTTCTTGCATCATTTTCGGCCTAGCTGATGTGCGGGGTATGTGAGACTTCACAAAAGAAGTTTTACAAACCCCTAGGCAGTGTACCTAATCGTTGCAGTGTAGTATAGGCAAGACTCGGGGGTTATTATCGTTCTCTAAGGGAATAAGTTGGGAAGGCTTGATCAAGGTCTAACATAATTCTAAGGGTTGAGAGAAGATTATTTTTGTGTTTTTATATTTTATGAAAGCAGGTAAATCATATATTTGAGAGGTGGGTTTGTTTAACTAATAACTAATCTAATATCTAATCTAACTAAGGTGATAACTTTATGATAATTAAATTGTATTTACTTAATCATGCATTACTAATCCAATTGCTTCTCCTAATCTTGTTGTCTTGTCACACTTGTGATGATCTGTATAAGTATTTCCTAAGTCATGAACGGATTACACAAACCCACCGTCTATTTAATATTCCGTTAAGGCAACGCACAAGTAAGGTAGTATGAAGACTATTACAAGGCCCTTAAGAGTATATTAAATGCTTGTGAAATATCTTAAGAGGGATCAACCATATTAGGGGGCAAGGTAGTATGAAGACTGTTACCCGATGGTATCCTTTCTACGCACTCGCATTTCCCTAGACGTATCAACAGCAATACAGACAAAAGCTGGTTTTCTAAAGCCTAACGCGCATATTCATCAACAATAAGCAACAGTAATAGGATCTATAATTAGACTTTTATTCAATCGTAAGCAAATACAAAAGAGGGTTTAGCCTCACATGTTATAGATAAAGCAAGAAGATAAATCAATCACACATCACATAGACATATTGAATGATTAATGATAAATGATCTTACTCGATTAAAACATGGATAGAAGGACGTTACGATAGGGTTTTAAGGCCCTAAAGACGACCTTTAAAGCAGCTACAAATGTTATCCATAAAGTTATACAAAGTTACATACTTAAAACCCTAAAAACGGTTTTGTATATATAGGCATATCGACGCGACGGCGTCGCTTGATGCTTCTGACGCCGTCGCCACGTAGATGGTTCTAGATCCACTTTAAGTTGGCTACGTTGTGATGCCGTCACCAATATCCAGACGTCGTCACCAGATAGATCACGACGGTGTCGCTTTATGCATGTGACGCCGTCTCCATGCTCTAAGAACAACACTTCGTGGTGAATCTTGGTGCAAGTCCGTAATCTCATCAGTTTCTTCTCCAAATGAGCCCAAGTCATGTGTATTTCCTCCAAATGTCATCCAAGTGCTAAAAATACAAAAAAAATGATTAAGCACATAATCTAGGCATATTTTCATGTTTAGGGGGTTAAATGACTCTGAAATAGTGTATAAAATGACACCTTATCACCCATTCCAAGACTAGCTTATTTAAAGTCATAGTGGGGGCTATAAGCTCTATATCATTCTTAATCCCTTTCTCATCCTTACAAAGGGATTGAAGCTTATCTTATTCTTTCCATATCTTAGAGTTATGGTGCCCTTATCAAACTTAATCACGGCCTTAGCCGTTGTCAGGAATGGTGTTCCTAAGATGAAAGGCCTCTTCTCATTTTCCTTAATGTCTAAGATTACAAAGTCTATGGGGTACACATGCTCAGCAACCTCCACTAATACGTCCTCTACTATTGCTAAAGGGTAGATATACAAGTGGCTATCTAGGGAGAGTCTAATGTCCGTCTCAGCATGCCTTTCGTCGATTAGTTTCACGTTGGTAGAGAGGGGCATGACGTTCACGTCGGATACTTTGTCAACTAAGGCGTTCATGTGTTTCAGGCCTCCTATGTTATAGGGTATTTCGAAGTTTCCTTCGATGTCCTCCTTCCTTGTTATCTTTTTTCTAAGGATTGCTTCATAAACAGGCCCCCTAGGTAATAAATTGTAAGTCCTTCCTTTTATTTTTCCAACTCGGGCTCCTGACAGGGAGTTATTGAACCTATGATTGTCAACAAGCCCTTCTATTAGTTTTTTATTGATCCTATGCTTCAGGTAATATTCTACGGGCTAAGAGCTGGGTGCCTCGGTCGTCTCTTCTTTTTCAGCTTTTCTGATTGGTTCGTTCTTGATCCTATTTTTAGCTTCATTTACTGGCCTCCCCTTTGACAAATGTTTCATTATTAGAAATTATTTTTAAGAGAATCAATTACTTCTTCCCCAAGTTCTTTATAAATGAATACTACCATGAACCTAATCTTCCCAAAAATAGTATTTACAATAGGATAATGACTTAGCCAACCGTGGTACTCATTATTAACTTGGGTTAAAACAATAATGTACTAAAAGCGAGTACATACAAGGTAGGCTAAGGCAATTTGGGTGTAACGATTGGTTTAAGGGTGACAATGCTCTTCATTAATAGTCTGGCTTAACCAGAAAATTACGAGAACCGTGAAAAAGGATAGGCTCGGAGGGTTGTACTAGGGGTATCATGCACTAAAAATGAGTGCATGGCAAGGGTGTGTGATAGTTATATGATCAGCGTGACCATCATAACAATTACAGGTTTAAAACATGGGTTAATCCTAGTGCCTCTTATCTAGCAAATCCTAATACTTACTATGCGATCTCGGGATGCATCACAAAAACAAGTTATAGAATTTAATATACTACCGGTACACTCATATGATTTCAATCCGATCTTAATGCTCCAGAAAAGGTGACTAAGATCATACATACACATCTGTAACGACGGAATAGACACATATGTCTGCATTCGAACCTTAACTTGAACAAGCTAAAGGTAGAATCATCTTGGGTATAAAAAATGCATACCCGAATTCCTATAGATCTAAAGGCGAACCTCACATTTTTAGGGTGGAATTCTGAGGGTTTTTGCGCTAGTCATATAAATTCCTATCCATGAGAAGCTAATAATACTCGGTTTTCATCGGTATATGTCATAAAAAAAATTTGGTCAAAATTACCTTTTTATGCTATGTTTTGATATATTATCCATCATTTTAAGGACAAAGCAAATGGCAAATGAAGGAATAGTTTCTAAGGCTTATTTTCCCCCTATACTAGAAGTTGAACATTGTCCCCATTGTTCTATAAAGGTACCTGTAAAAAAGAATAAAAGGAAAAGAAAACAAGTAAAAGAAACTAGTACTCCCCTGGTTTGCTCAATAATGGAGAAGAAACATGCGATAACTGGTTAAATCGTCCTCCAAGAGTCATCAAATGAAACTTCCTAAGAACTTCCAAGCTTTTTCTCGTCAAATATAACCTGTAATCATAGACAAAGAAAACTACACCAAGCATAAAATCGGCGGTATAGATAAATATACAACATGAATTTATGGTTTCGACTCTATGAAAGCAGTAAAGATAGGATGAGAGTAATGATATAATTGTAGGTTTATGCAGGTTTACAAAAGAATTACAAATTTTAAATATTGAACATTTTATTTTTCAGAAATACTTAAAAAATTTTGAATTTTCACATTGTTGGATGCGCGACGCCGTCAAGAATAATCCTGACGCCGTCTCCAGCGTTTGTGAAAATTTCTTCTTCGCTTTTAATGAGAAATTTCCTGCACGCAATTTTATAAGTCAAATATGAAGAAACTACTGCATAAAAACCGGGAATTAATCATAACAATCATATGACTCGACACTGACGCGAATTAATCTAAACAATTTATTTTATATGTTTGAATTTGGTTCTTATAAACCGGATATTTCCCCTACACTTGTTTTGTTGCAAAATATCGTTGATTGCAAATAAGACGAAGTTACAAACAAACAAAGCATGATTACAAAGTAATTCAAACATAATAAAACAAACAATAAAGAATTAAGACACTCCTAATATGCGATAAAATAAATATTGGGTTGCCTCTCAAAAAGCGCTTTTCTTTATTTACGAGTCTTGTAGCTAGACTCGAAGTCACACATCCTTACGTGACTTCTCCTTCATCGTCCATTTCAGTCACATATTCGGGTTCAAGCTCTAAGCATTCCTTATAAAATCCTAATATTTTGCTCATTACATACTCCACTCATCTCCTTTTGTTTTCTTCGTTCCTAAGGTAGACTGATTTTGTGTGCTCTTTTTTTAAGTCCGACAGTGAGTTGTATTGTTCTATCTTATGGGGCATCTTATAGGCACCTTCATCGGTCCCGTTAATGAATCTTACAACACCTTCGGGTGGGTCGTGAGTCATGTTGGATATTTTCACAAAAGGTTTCCCTAGTACTACTTGTGACAACCTATGGTCTATAATTGAACTAATATCCTCAACAATCATGAAGTCTAGGATATAGGTAAAGTTTCCTACGAAGACATGCATTCCATTGATCCTTCCTGTGAAATTGCTAACTCCTCTATTTGAGTTTTCCCTAGGGTCAAATTTTCTTCTCATGATCCAATTATACATCATCTGGGTCATGATATTTAGAGGGGAGTTAGGGTCAGTGTAAGCTTTTTCCACATGCACATGCCTAATGTTGCATGGTATCTTGAGGTTTGATGGGCACCCTTCTATGATGATGGGGTTCCTTAGAAATATCGAAGGGATTGGGCCACACATGAGGTACTTGTGATATGCGAGTTCACTCCTAGTCGAGAATATGTTGAAATACTCCACCTCATGTTCTCCTGCTTCGGGTTCCTCCTCATGGGAATCGTCGTACTTCTTGACTATTTCAATAAACATTACGTCGTCGTCATCCCTTTTGGTGCAAACAAGTTCGGTGCAGGATGATAGGGGAACCAATCTGAGCGATTCGAAGAATGAATTGAGTTTGAGGTCTTTTTCGGTGATAAATAAAACTGATGGATCGGGTGGCGTGGAAGGGTCGACATCGATATTTTCTGGGCTGACCTTCTCTTCTTCTTCATTCTCTTCAGATCTGTCGTCATGGGAGTCGCTTTGTTGCTTGGGATGGATCGTGACGGCATTGATCGAACCATGGACATGGGTTGAGCATTGCGGGTCCATTGTTGGGTAAGAACGAGCAGACAAAACTAGAGAAGTACTCAGTTTTGGGTTCTTAACCGTATCACTAGGTAGTGCTCCTGCTATTCGATCGGTGATGACCTTCAAA
The DNA here is from genome assembly GCA_026074375.1 of Tanacetum coccineum. Taxonomy (NCBI): domain Eukaryota; kingdom Viridiplantae; phylum Streptophyta; class Magnoliopsida; order Asterales; family Asteraceae; genus Tanacetum; species Tanacetum coccineum. Next base: position 18,545 of record BQNB010032601.1, on the reverse strand, counting down.
ACTGTGTCAATTTTGTTGGTCATCTCACTCTGCTGTTGTTTAAGATCGGCTTCAAAAGTGAACAGTCTAGCGTCTTGAGATGCCATGAAGTTGGATACCAATCCTTCTAGATTTGATTGACTGTTAAAGCCTTGAGGACGGTTGTGGAAGGAACGGTTTGGGATCAAACCGTTGGGTTAGAACCGGTTAGGTAGGTTTGAAAAATTATTTTGGGAATTTTAGGGTTGTCTCCACCTAAGGTTTGGGTGAATTTTCCATGACGGATTGTAGGTATCACCAAAGTTGTTTTGCTCGGGCTTGCAAGTATACCACTTACCTCCTGATTCGTCGATACGCAAGGATCCATATTCAATGAAGGCTTGTTCGGGATCTTCCATGCAATACTGAGTGTCGTGGGGACCACTGTAGATCTCACATGAGGTAGTGACTTTGTTCACTTGAGTAGGTTGTGTCGGAGCAAGATGAACTTCCATCAAGCTTTGGACTTGATTTTTAAGCTCGATTAGACGGCGGTCGGATGTACTCGGGACATCTTGAGGTAAAGCGATTGCCTTGACAGGCTTAGCAAAATCCCTTGGGTCGTTCGAACTTTCGTTGTCATAGAGGGCGAGGTCCTCTAATAATGCCTAAGATTCTTCGGCGTTTAGGTCACGAAGCTTACCACCGGCCGATTGGTTAATGGTTCGTCTTGTGACGGGATTGACATGGTCATAAAAAATTTAGACTTGGAGCCAAAGGTCGATGTCATGATGAGATACTTTTTGTAACAAGTCCTTGAAACGAGTCCATGCTTCAGATAAAGATTCTCCATGATGTTGTTGGAACATCAGGATATCGTTGCAGAGTTTTGCGGTCCTTCCCGGTGGAAAGAATTAAGCAAGGAAACGAGTAGTAAGATCCTCCCATGTGGTGATGGATCCTGCTGGAAGACGTTCAAGCCAATTGCTAGCTTGATCGCGAAGGGAAAATTAAAATAAACGCAGGCGCGTTATTTCCCTGTTTTCATCGTCAAGGTCAAGTGAGTCCACAAGTTTTAGGAAATCCTTGAGGTGTTGGTTTGGATCCTCGAACTAAATTCCGTGGAATGAGCATCCGTTTTGCACCAACCGGATGGTGTCGGATCGAAGATGTACCACGTTGTTCCCTATGGGGAGCTCGATGGTATTCATGTAGCCTTCGTGGCTAGGTTTGGAGTAGTCTCCAAGAGTGCGGATAGGATTCTCGTCTCCCATGGTGGTTGACGAGAATGGATTACGAAACAATTAACACAAAAAAAGATAGACTACGAGAAAGCTAAAATGCGGAAATTAAAGTCTCACCTGAAAGGATTCAATCGAGTAGAACTAAGTTAAACTATGATCGAAACCTAACTATTCCCCACGTAGTGGCGCCAAAAACTTAGTGCGCGGGGTGTGTGAGACTTCACACAAGAAGTTTTACAAACCCCTAGGCAGTGTATCTAATCGTTGCAGTGTAGCATAGGCAAGACTCGGGGTTGTTATCGTTCTCCAGGGGAATAGGTTGGCAAGGCTTGATCAAGGTCTAACATAATTCTAAAGGTTTAGAGAAGATTATTTTTGTGTTTTTATATTTTATGAAAGCAGGTAAATCATATATTTGAGAGGTGGGTTTGTTTAACTAATAACTAATCTAATATATAATCTAACTAAGGTGATAACTTTATGATAATTAAATTGTATTTACTTAATCATGCATTACTAATCTAATTGCTTCTCCTAATATTGTTGCCTTGTCACACTTGTGATGATCTGTGTGAGTATTTCCTAGGTCATGAACGGATTACACGAACCCGCCGTCTATTTAATATTCCGTTAAGGTAATGCACAAGTAAGGTAGTATGAAGACTATTACAAGGCCATTAAGAGTATATTAAATGCTTGTGAAATATCTTAAGAGGGATCAACCATATTAGGGGGCAAGGTAGTATGAAGATTGTTACCCGATGGTATCCTTTCTACGCACTCGCGTTTCCCTAGACGTATCAACAGCAATACAGACAAAAGCTGGTTTTCTAAAGCCTAACGCGCACATTCATCAACAAGAAGCAACAGTAATAGGATCTACAATTAGACTTTCATGCAATCATAAGCAAATACGAAGGAGGGTTTAGCCTCGCATGTTATAGATAAAGCAAGAAGATAAGTCAATCACACAACACATATACATATAATGATAAATGATCTTACTCGATTAAAACATGGATAGAAGGACGTTACAATATGGTTTTAAGGCCTTATAGACGACCTTTAAAGTAGCTATAAAGGCTAGGGTTCGTCTCCTTAAAGTTATACAAAGTTACACACTTAAAACCCTAAAAACGGTTTTGTATATATAGGCATATTGACGCGACGGCGTCGCTTGATGCTTCTGACGCCATCGCCACGTAGATGGTTCTAGATCCACTTTAAGTCGGCTACGTTGTGACTCCGTCCCCAATATCCAGACACCGTCACTAGATAGATCACGACGACGTCGCTTTATGCCTGCGACGCCGTCTCCACGCTCTGAGAACAATACTTCTTGGTGAATCTTGGTGCAAGTCCGTAATCTCGTCCATTTCTTCTCTAAATGAGCCCAAGTCACGTGTATTTCCTCCAAATGCCATCCAAGTGCTAAAAATACAAAAATAGATGATTAAGCACATAATCTAGGCAGATTTTCATGATTTAGGAGGTTAAATGACCCCGAAATAGTGTATAAAATGACACCTCGTCACTAGCAGCCATCACATTACCTTGAATCATGTTAGGAAGTCCACCAATATACTTCTCAACCTCATCAGATTCCTCGGGTAATATTCTCTCACACATCAATGCCAATTCCTGAAAACGTTGTGTATAGCTCACAACATCCGTACCCTTAACCTTCATGTTTCATATTTCAGTTTCCAACTTCTTGATTTCACTTCTTGGGCAATACTTGTCGGTCATTATTTTCATCAGTGTTTTCCATGGCATGCCATAGGCAGCATCATGACCAACAATCTTAACATAGGAGTTTCACCACGTTAGTGCATTTCTAAGAAAAGTACATGTAGCATACTTAACCTGACACATACCCGTGCAGTTGCTTATGTGAAATACAGGTTCCATTTTCTGAAACCATTAAATCACATCTACGACTCCTTTAGTACCCTTAAAGTTAAGGGGTTGGCAGTTCAATAACTCTTTATAGGTGCACTCTCGAGCAGTGCTCCTGGGTCTTCCATTTCCACTTCCCAAATTATGGCTTCCATCTCCATTAGGGTTACTATTCCTGTGTGATTCATACTCAGCCAACGCATCAGCCACACCTTGGGCTATCAATTCCTTAATAGCAGCATCACTCATGGGAGTTTTCTTTGGAGGCATTTTCTTCAAAATTAAAGGAGTAATAAAATAAAATTAGTTCGGTTCAAGGAGTCGTGCCCCAAGGATGAAATGTTGCGATGTGACAGGTTAAAATCGTGTTTCAATAGTATGGGGCAGGTGTTTAAACTCGAAGTTGAATGATAAAGGTAACTTGTGGGATTGGCGGAGTGTGTCAAGTTTTAATGTTATGTAAAACGGTATTATGCAAAGTCGTGAAAGAGTTTTTGGACCATCGTGACATTCATAATGTCTTAAGAAATATTCTAGTATTTATATAAATAACTTATATAAATAAATGTAAAATATACGTAAAGGAATGTAAGCATTTATATATATATATATATAATATATATATATATATATATATATATATATATATATATATATATATATATATATATATATATATATTGGCATTTTCTTTGCAAAACTATTTTTTTGTACAGAACCAGCTTTTTTACTCCTAATAATGCATGATGTACATTATATCAATGCAAGATGGCATTGTTGTAAATATATATTACTTATTTTAGAAAAAAAAATAAAGAAAGGGCAAATCAGGTATTTTAGTTTTCCATAAAAATAGCTGGAAGTTCAAATAATTATATATTTTCATATAAACCGTCGCTTGTTTCTTTCTCCTACTTTATTCTAGATCTACCCACATAAACTCTTTCCTAACCCCACACATCTCTCTCATCTACCAAGAAAACATAACCACAGATTTGCATCCTTCCTTATTTTTTCTCAGCCGTCACTAATGAAAAATAGCAAGATCCGGCGATGATTACCGAAAATAACAAGATCCAACGATGATTAAGAAAAAGGACAGGGGTTGGAAAACGTGACTACTGATGTTTTGATTCGATGGGGACCGAGGAAGGAACTATGACATTGGTCAAATTGAGGAGTCAAATTATTAACGGTTATAACTTTTTGTTAACATCACACTCTTTTTACCTCTCAAACTTTTAGTGGGTATTTGTTTTGGGTTATGGATCTGATGGTAAATTTGTTCAGTGTCATAATAGATGCTAATTTGTGTACTTGGCGTATTTATTAGAGATAGACAAGATCATTTAGTAATTTAAGATCTTAATACAGATGCTAACTGGTTGGTGTATATATGTTCTTTACTGGCTTCATGCTTAAAGCATATTGATTTTGTACTTAAAACATGTTTTGTTAATGAGTTTGTGTTATTTATTTTTTATGTCTAATTGTATAGTCATATTGGTGTTTTATAGACTTATGACTCAAAAAAGCTTGCTAATATTAGTTGGTGCATGTATGTTCTTTACTAGTTTCATAGTTAAAACATGTTATTGATTTTATGTTACAAACGTGGTTTGGTTATTCATATGTAAAGGGTAAAATGTGTATTGATGCACATGAAAGGATATTTAGGTTGGTTTTGTGGTAACGGTTTTGTGGCTAGCGATATGTGTGTATAACGTCATTTATGTGTGCGATATTTAGGTTGGTTTTGTGGTGACGGTTTTGTGGCTAGCGATATGTGTGTATAACGTCATTTATGTGTGCGATATTTAGGTTGATTTTGTGGTGACGGTTTGTTGATTTTTGTTGGATGAACTGATTGAATTCGAAATGATCAGATTATCTGTTGCGTATGTTGTTGATGGGTTAACGACATCTTTAACATATATAAAAATGGGTCAATCGAGTAAACTGATATATTTTGGAGGTGTCAATAGGTTATATATTGGATTCTAAATTTTGATCCTAGTACTAATTGATACCAACTGTTAAATAACTAAATGAACTGCACAAGATATAGGACTAGCCATTGTAGTTTTGGTGGTTATGTTGGTATATCATTTTCTTACTAGTTAACTATAGTAAATTTGTAATATTTTGGCGTATAGTTTTATTACGTGATCTCCTGTATATAAATGTTTGTTTTGTAATTAGAAAGAGAAAAGGCTCGGTGAGATTAATTCAGAAGTGATACACTGAGATATGCCTTTTAACTATTTATTTTTTTGTTTTTGTTTTGACATAGGGGTTCAAACATACATGTTTATTGGAAAAAGGTGCACATATGATCTAATGAATTTGATGAGAAAGCGCAAGGTGCACATATATTTTTGGAAGGCGTGCACATATGTTCTTAGAAGGCGTGGACATATGTCCTTGAAGTGCACATATGTTTTGGAGGGCGTGCACACGTGTTTTTGGAAGATGTGCATATATGTTCTAATGAATTTGATAATACTTTTGTTTTTAAATTGTATTTTATTCAATATCAAAATTTGTATTTGATATTTATGTTGTTGATTTGCTATACAATTTAAAGGTTATATGATATGTTTATGTTTTTTGTTATAAAATTTTAAAGATTAGAGAATGTACCCTAGAAACATATGTGCATATACCCTTTTAAGAAATACAAACATATATGCAATTAGGGGTGTGAATCGGGTCGGGTCGGTCGGGTTCGGGTCAATCGGGTTTTTAATCTGAAAACATAATACTGAAAAAATATAAAATCAAAAAAAAATTCGAAAATTAAAGGGTTTTAAAAACGTTTTTTTAATTAAAAAATGCAAAAAGAAAAATCAATGTGTTTTGACTATTATACCCTTTTGAATTAAGAAAAAACAATTATTAATAGTAAAATTCTATTGGTCTAAAGTGGTTCTGTAGGTTCTGTACAAAAAAGTGATTCTGCAAAGAACGGTCCCCTATATATATATATGTACGAGTTATAGTAGTATATAATATATATATTATTTTCATATATAACTATAGTATAATTATATATATATAAATATATTATACTATATATATATATATATATATATATATACATATATATATATATATATGTCATGTAAGCAAGTAATGTAAAGAAGTAATGTAAACAAGTAAGCAAGTAGCGTGTATGCACATGAAAAAGTTTGACGTGATGCAATGTTTGTGAAAAAGGTTATAGTCTAGGTAAAATATGCAACATAGTTCTCTATAACATTGGCTCTAGATACCAATATGTAACACCCCCAAAATAGGTTGCAGCGGGAATATGTCCGGGAATGTTACTTCATAATACAACAACACAAGATATAAGAAAACGACCTCTAGATGAGTCGTTTATAAAGTAATCTTGTTGATTTAATTGAAATCGAACTTGTTATAACATTTGTCTTAAAATTGCATCAAAATGTAAAACTAAAATAATACAGTGAGATTTGATAGTTTGTGTGTAAGAAGAAATCCATGAATGTAATCTTGTAAAATTTGGACTCGAATGCACATTAGTTATGTCAAGCATCCTATTCACTTGAGAAATACATGCTTAAAAGTGTCAACATAAAGTTGGTGAGTTCATAGGTTTATGTAAGTATAAATGTAGGACCAAAAGAGTTTAGTGTCTACTGCATCACCCACAACATTATGAAAAGAAAAGTATTTAGTAATCAGTAATGTTCAACAAAGTAGTGTGGACCATAAGATTTCAGAATGTATGACTATTGTAACACATACAATAACACTAAATGTAATTACGAATGCACTAAGCTTATGATAGTGACGTTACGACGTGTATGAGTGCAATTTAATGCAATTAAACGCCCCGTGTAGATGTCAACCCGTAACATCCCAAATCTGTCATGGTATACGTTCGTTAGTTCGGTTCACCGAAACTAGTGAGAGCTACTCACCCGAACAAGGATGTCAATCCCAAATAGATCTATTTATAACATTCGCGCTTACACCAAGTAATTAATAGTTCATGATAGTGGGCGGAGTGGGTTATCGCAACTTAGGCACGCTACGTAATTATTATAAACATTGAAAAGTATTGTACTTGTGTCCTTTTGTATAATAGGCAATGCATCTTGCCTCGAGATTTGTAAATGAGTATGAAAACGAGCATGTAAATGAGTAAGTAAACGAGTTTGTAATCAATCATGTAAACGAGTTATAAAAACAAGTATGTAAATGAGTTTTTAAATGCGCATGTATTCTCCTCCAAAATAGTTCAAAACAAGTAAAATAGGAGCCATGAAACTCACCTATAGTAATGATACATATGTGTGAATGATCAATCAATGAGAGTCGGTACAAATAACCGGGGTGCAACCTAATTAAATATAGGTCGTATAAGAAGTATGTACTTGAAAGTAAATACAACAATGTATCTTAATAAGTTAGATCACCACCTAATAGTTTTTGTTTTGTTTATAAGTTAAAGTAATGTGTACGTTACGTTTGTAGTTTAATGTCTAAGTATATACACTTGTAAAAATGTCTTATCAATCCAAAAATTAATTATAGTTACTTACGCTCGACTTACTATTTGTATTATTTAAGTAACGGCACTTTATATATAGTTCGATTGGTTTATAAAATAATATTTATAAAGTTTAAAACATGTATAAATATTATATAAGTATTACTATATTATTTCGTAAGGTTTTTATAGCCCAAACGGGCCAGAAAACACTCGTAAACAATATTTTTATTTTCTAACACAGCAAACACATTTTTATAAAAGTGCAGAAAAATTTATATACAAGTTATCTAGTTTTAGTGACGTTTTACTTACTTTTAATACACTTTTAGGCTTACAAATTACGCTCGCTTATAGTAAAACATCATTTCGAGTAACATTGTAGTTTTATACTTAAGCCGATTCGGACCCGAAAACCCTCAAAAACACGTTTTATAAACTGATCAGTAAATATAACATTATAAAAGCTTTCAAAACTTTAATAATTATCGCTATCTTTAAAAATTCATATCTCCTTCATTTTAACTCCATTTTTCACGTTCTTTATACCCACGGAATCGTCGTAAGATGTACTATCATATTTTAAATGTTCAATTTTTCTCGATGTCTGTGTCAATCCAGAAAAAGCCGACTGCCCTTATAAGTATTTATATACTTTTGCTTTACAATTTTTTTTACTACGCATTTTTATACCTCAAGTCCTATATTACTACAACATCTTTGTATAAATTATGTCCACTAAATTTAGATCCATCTATTTCACTTCCATTATTTAAATAAAAATGTCAAGAACCTCAAATATGTTATATAACTTATATAAACAAATTTATGAACAATAAATTAACAACTTGTTAAATAAATTATCTAGACCATGTAGTAAACCAAAATAAGTATTTTCTCACATAATAACATATTTGTAACTTATTTTCACCATGTATATGTATTTACTTGTTTAAGTATAAATCTTATTTTTTTGTAAACTTGATAAAATATAAACTAAGTGGTGATTTAACTAGTTATGTATGATGTTTATAAGTATGTAAATAAAATGAAAGTATGAGAAAAATGATATGAACCTTGAATGAAGATGATAATGATATGAACACAAGCTAACTTAAATCAAACCCCCATTTGTTTGATACCACCTAAACCCTTAAAATACTTTGGAAAATACTTGCTAATAATCAAACACCAAATTTCTTCTTATTTTTCTACCTTGGCCGTGTACTATGTGAGAAGAAAAATGAGAGAATGTTTTCTTTCTATGCTTGGTGAATTATTGCGAAAGTGTTACTTCTTTAAATATGCAAACTAAGTAAGGTGTCTACAATTGTTTATTAATGGGGAACATGACTTGACCAATGAAGAGGCATGGGGTGTTGTTGGGATGGAGGAAAAGTAAGAGAAAGGGTAGTTTGCTTGCTCCTTTAGTAATACCCTTAGGATAATATGTTTTGTGTTTAGTTAATAAAAAATATTAAAGTGGTATTACCTACATCAAAAGAGGGGGAGGATATGGTTTATTTGTGGGTAGAGAATTTATAAGTTTTTTGGTATTGGGTATAATTGTGGGTATTTGTTGAAGTATATAAAGGTGGTGGTGTTTCCATGCATACATAAATGCAAAATATTACGAAACATAAACGTTTTACGTAACGTATAAAAATAAAATGTGAAAAGTTATAAATTATCTTCGTAATAATTATATAACACTTGTTTGACGTAAACTTTAATTTGTGTGATGTCGGTTTACATTGTTTGTTGATTTTTATTTTACGCGATTTAACTAAACAGTTGAAATTAAAAGTGAACGCGTAAAAGTTAAAATAAATAATTGAGAGTTTATTGACGTAAAATGATGTGAAAATGTGGATTGTTACATGTGAAACGCATTTGATGGTTACATTTCTGTGAACTTTTATTTTGTCTTTCTTTGTTATTGGTTGTTGTGGTGGTTGTTCTCTGGCGGTTGAGTGGCTGGAACTGAATATGTAATTGTTGTTGTTGAGTGGTGGATACTGTTTGTGTATGTAACGTGACTCCATCCAAGACCTAACTATAGTTTGTTTATGATATTAATCATTTTGATGAGGTTTTGTAACCATTTTTATAGTGGGTTAATGAGGTTTTGTAACCATCTTTGAATAGGTAGGATCAGATAGTTTGCAAAGGAGACAAGGGTATTTTAGTCTTTTAAAAATTCCTAGATGAAAAAGGTCAATGAACGTCAATTCAAAATTAATAAGGTAGAAATTATAAAAATTATGTTTCTTATATTAGCCGGTAACAACAAGTTTCGGTGGTGATAATGGGAGTATATATTCCATTTTGCCTATGTCGGGAAAAAAATGAAATACGTTGGTAATTTATGGCTTTAACCCAAAATTATAATCTGGTTATGTGTAAACATAAACTGCAAGGACTGATAGTGTTTATTTTTTATTGTGTATGAAAAGATTTGACTTGAAAAGAAAAAGAAGAAATACGGAGGACCAACGAGTGCAATTATTTGTTGGTTGGTCTATTTAAAGTAAGGATGCGTTTGGTTTTTTGTGGGTTTAGATTAGGATTTGGATTCGATGTTGGATTTGGATTTAGTTTAGGTTTTTGATTTGATGTAGGAGATATAAATTAATATATTTTAATAAATTAATTATTGGGTTAAGTCCAAAAATAACCTATAAACTTTATCAAAATTCCACACTTAGGTAACGAACTTACAAAAATTATATTATCACCCATGAAACCGGCTACGACTTGTCAAAATAGGTAATATCATCGTTTGGCTTCCACATCATCATTATTTTTAAATAAAAAGACTAAAATACCCTCATCTTCAACCTCTTTAATTTTACACTTATTTGTATAACTGATAATCTAGACCAAATATGCTTATAAACCAAACCACTAAAAACAACAACTCCATGGTCCAACCCATTATCAGCTCTACTTTTCATCACATATAAATGCACATTCCCAAGTCACATCAAACATAAACATAAACATCAGTCATTTCAAACAGTTCAAATGATAAAACTTAACCTGTATACACTTTGCGCCTGTTTGCTAGCCATCTCTCTTGGACTTGCTAATGGGACGCGTATTCTCTTTGATATCGATTTTTTAAATTCTTTTAGGGCGTTTCCATCCAAATTCGTCATCCCATTAGCACGATACCGGAAGTCAGTCTATGGTACACAACATTTTATAGGCATGAGGGTTGGAATGATGTTTCAGACCGGGGAGTCAGGAAAATGCAGGTATGCCGTAACGTTTTGAATAACTAATCTACCAGAAGTATCTAAAGAAACTTTGTAAAATAATGTTATGCTAATCGGTTATCTTGATGTATGCAGATATATGGGCACAATTGTTAGTATAAGTGATGTGGATCAGCTAAGATAACCTGGCTCTAAGTGGCATAATCTCCACGTATTAAGACCCCCAACAACTATCAGATTAGCTAACATATTGTGTTGGCTCGATTAAACAATGTAACAATTGCGTGACATGAAATTAGGTTGAGTGGGATAAGCCAGGGTATGGTGATAAGCAAAGTAGAGTGAGTCCATTGGATATCGAGGCCCCAGAAAGGTGGATGCTAGTGGGTAGTGTATTAATGACTTGCAAAAAAAATGACGTGTACAATGTTACACCCCCAAACGAGGCCTGGACGGAATACGTGTCTTAGGGCGTGACGTCATAATATTCATCACACAAGATCAAGAGAACGACCACTAATTGGACGTTATGAAAACAGTCATACTCGTTGCATTGATTTAAAATAAAGAGTCTTACTAACCGTTCAAATATAATTAAAAGAGTTGTGGAAGCATAAATAAATTGTAGCGGAAGCAAAATTAGTTTTGACAAACGACAACGAGCATGAATATAAGATAAGTCTTGAAATCATTGAAGTCACAAAGCACATAGACTCCAAATAGCATCTTGAGAATAGATCCAAGCTAAGCACCTAAAAACATTGCTTAAAACGTCAACAAAAGTTGGTGAATTTATTGGTTTGGTTTAAATATAGCAAGGTGGACCACAAGATTTCCAAAACGCATGTAACAATTATAACATATACAATTTCACATAAAAAGCATTTACGTTGCACTAAGCTCATGACACCGAGGGTCAATAGGTATGAAGCATTTAATTATGCCAAGAAAGGCTTGCCCTACAGGTATCTGACCAAGCTCACTTAAACGAAATCAGACATGTTATACGTCCGTTAGTTTGGAACCACCGCAACTAGTAAGTGCTACTTACCCAGACGGGGATAATCAGTCCCCATAGATCTATTTATAACACTCACGCTTACTTAACCAAAGGTCGGTCAAGAAATTAACGGTTCATGATAATTTGGGCAATAGTGGTCCGTACGCTACTTAGGCAACACGTAAATAAGGAAAATCTCACGTAAAGTACTTGTGTTCATTTGTAAAAGCAAGCAATGTTCTCACCCCAAAGTCATAAAACGTAAGTAAAATCAGTAGAAAGGTGGGGCTATGAACTTACCTTAGCAAGATGGGTGAATGATTAACACGTAAACGAAGAACGATACACAATCCTAGCCGCGACCTAAAGGGATGACGCGTCTTAGAAAAAAGTAGAATATATGAAACCAAGAACGAAACGCTTATAAGAGAAAGAGACATCCGTGTGTGTTTGTGTTTTAGTTTATTTAATAAAAAACATGACGAAATGAAATTATAAAGTTTATCATTAAGTCCCGTCGTTAATCCAAAAGTTACTATATTTAAAAAGTTTCCGTTTAAGGAAAGTTTAAGATTTTCGTTCGTTAATACCGTCTCCTATATTTTCTAAGTCCATGTTTCAAAAACGCACTATCTAAACCTAAATGCTTAACTTCTACATTCATCTCCGCTAATATATGCCAAAAGTTACCATTTTTAAAAGTTTTCCGTTTTTAGAAATCCTGACTTCACAAAAATATGTTCATGACGTTTCCAATGTTCCTACTTAATGTACTAGTGTTACTACATGTTTCGCCAACGTTTTAAAAGCTCAAACATGTCCGAAAGTGTCCGAAAACCCATTTTATTATTCCCACCAGCAACTACTTTAAATTATTTTGCCAAAAAATGTTCCAAACTTCATTCGGCCATAACTTGGTTGTTTTAAGTCCGTTTTTGACGATCTTTATATCGAAACGACCGGGAAACCATATACTATTATAATCTTAGACTTTTAACACTTTAAAACATTTTTAAATATCCCTTAACCTCCTTATAAAATTCGGACAGCAAACAATATTTTTCAAAACTCGTTAAAAATCCATCCAAACTTCACAATAGTGCTTAGTCTAATCCTAATCTCCATTCACAACTAAACCAACATTAAAATCACACTTACAACCATTCTAATCCCATTTTCATCATTGTTGCAACACACTTTTCATTTCAGCTTCAACTCAATCACAAAGTTATTAACATACTACTTTAATTTCAACAAAAACTAACAAGATCTTATTTCACTTTCATTTGAAAAAGATTCACAAACACATGGAGTCTTATATTTGAATAAGAGCTTAAGATCAAAAGAGAAATCAAAAGAAAGACCAAGAATATACTCACAAGTATGAAAACAAGATGATAACACAAGATCTAAACTATATAAACCTAGATCTTGAAAAACCAATGAAAACCCTTGAAAACCTAACTTTAGATATTGAGTTTAACCCTTAAAACCAATGAAAAAAAGCTTCCAAACACCTTCGATATGACTAGAAATGAACCCCTAATGCTTTAATCTTGATAGAATTCAAAGAAAACCAAACCCCTATAAGGGTGTTTATTGGTCCTGGCCTCAAGGAAGCAAAGGAGAAAGAAAGAAAATTTTTGAGGTTAGTGTGTGAATGAAATGACCTAGAATGAAGTTAAGGAGGTTTATATAGGACCAAGGATTAGGGTTTTGGCATCTTTAAGTGACCCATGGCTCAAGCAAAAGCTTGAACCATCTTTCTTTTGGTGCTTGTGGTTCAAACGGATGGAGACAAGGGGGTTCAAGACTTTTCTTCTAGCCATTTAGAATTTTAAAAAGAATGCATCCTATAAATTGTTGGTGGAATTGTGGTCCTTACCATGCAAAGGGACAATAAATGTAAGATCACAAGTTTATGCATGGGATAATAATCCAAAAGTGTCACTTTCCTTGTCTCCTACTTGCTTATACTTGTAAAATTTAAATTTTTAAGACACCCTTTCACTTGATTTGGGTTTGGACGTTCGAATTAGAGCAAGAGGGGAGGGGATGATGAAATTTTGATGTTAAAACACAAAACGAAAGATAATTAGGGTTTACATGCAAAAGTGATGGCTTTATGGGTCTCCGTTTGACCTAAAACGCGAAAAACATAAAATGCACGCGAAAAATGTAGAAATCATAAACGGAAGTGTACGTAACCTACGTAGCACTTTATAATGATAAAATCATGCATAAAATACTTTGACTAATCCAAGTCCGAAGTCAGAACGTATCCGATGACTTTTTTTAGTTTTACGCGGGACAACTTCCCGGTTTTACGTCAAATTGACACGTAACTTATAAAAGTTAAATTAATTCATGTAAAGTTAAAATAATAACCTAGAAATTTACAAAGTGTTATAGTCTTTCCCCGTTAAAAGAGCTTCAACCCGAAGCTCAGTGTGGTATTGGATTTCAGGTTTGTGGGAAATAAATGAGGATATTTCTTTCGGAACTGATTTTCGCGTTCCCAGGTGAATTCAGGACCTCGCCCAGAATTCCACCTGACCTTAATGTTCATAATACGATTTTGTTTCAATTGTTTAACCTCTCTATCCATAATCTTAATCGGTTCCTCAATGAAATGAAGTTTGTCATTGATTTGGATCTCATCCAACGAGATGACAAGTGTTTCGTTAGACAAACACTTCATCAGGTTTGACACGTGAAAGGTACTATGTACTCGGATTAGTTGTTCTGGGAGTTCAAGTCGATAAGCGACAGTTCCAACTTTTACAAGGATTTTGAAAGGTCTAAAATAACGTGGATTCGGTTTTCCCCGTTTTCCAAAATGTATCACTCCTTTATACGGAGATACCTTTAACATGACCTTATCCTTAACTTGAAACTCAAGTGGTTTACGCCTCACGTCGGCATAGCTCTTTTGATGAGCACGAGCAGCTTGAATTCGACTCTTGATTTGGATGATCTTCTTAGTCGTTTCGTGGATGATCTCTTGTTTAGTAAGCTGGTTGTCCCCAACTTCAGTCCAAAAGATAGGTGAATGACACTTATGACCATACAATGCCTCAAAGGGGTAGCCTTAATGCTCGTGTGATAACTGTTGTTTGTATGAAAATTTCATTGAGGGTGGATGTCTATCCCAACCCTTTCTGAAATCAATCACGCAGGCACGTAGCATACCTTCTAAGATTTGGATGGTCCTCTCACTTTAACCATCAGTTTGTGGATGATAAACCGTACTCATATCCAGTTGAGTACCCAAGGCTTTCTGTAGTGACTGACAGAAATGAGATGTAAATTTGCTATCTCCGTTTGAGATTATCGAAACTGGCACTCCATGCCTAGAGGCTACTTCCTTTAAGTAGAGCCTCGTTAGTTACTCCATCGAGTCAGTTTCCTTCATTAGCAGGAAATGTGTAGACTTTGTAAGATAATCAACGATTACCCAATCGTATCGTGACCACTTTACGTACTTGGGTAGTTTAGTAACGAAGTCTATTGTAATATTTTCCCACTGCCATTGGGGAATTTCTGGTTGTACCAACAAATCATATGGTTCTTGATATTCGGATTCAACCTTTGCACATGTTAGACACTTACTAACGTAGGTGGTGATTTTCTAATTTCATATTGGGCCATCAATACAACTTCTTGAGGTCGTGATACACCTTATCCGATCTAGGGTGGATAAAGTATTTAGACTTGTGTGACTCATTCATGATTAACATTCTCAGTCCTCTAAAACATGGTATCTAACTCCGTTTCTCAATACAGTGCATTCTATCAGCACATCTCTCAAACTTTTTGTTCATTCCATTGTGGTTTTCTTCTTTAACGTTCTCTTCTTTCATAGCCTCAGCTTGAGCATTCAAAATTTAAGATGGTAGTTTTAAGTCAAATGTCATAACTAGGGCTCTAACTCATAGCGGCTTTATCCTGTCCTCTCGACTTAAAACATCTACCAAAATGGTTGCCCTACCAGGATGATAACGAATCTTACAATCGTAATTACTAATTAATTCTAACCATTGACGTTGTCTCAGGTTTAACTCTTTTTTTTCAAGGATACGTTGCAAACTTTTGTGATCGGTGAAAACGACACACTCCGTGCCTTACAAGTAGTGTCTCTATATCTTTAGGGCGAACGCTACAACTCCTAATTTCCAAATCGTAAGTAGTGTAGTCCTTATCATGAACCTTGAATTGATGGGATATGTAAGCTATCGCTTTCTCTCTTTGCATCAAAACCATACCTAGTCCTTTTTGCGAAGTATCGCAGTAAACCTTGAAGTTTTCACTTCCTTTGGATGATCCCAAAATCTTTGCACTGCATAGTTTCTTTTTCAACTTTTGAAATGCGTCTTGTTCTTTTTCTCTCTATTTGAATTCCACACTCCTCTGTGTTCTTAATCATGGGCTTAGCTATCTTCTATAAACCTTCGATAAATTGTCGGTAATGATTGACAAGAACTAAGAATTAACATATCTCCTTTGGAGTCGTGGGCATTGCCCAATCCTTGATTGACTTAATCTTAGCGAGATCAACGTGAATGCCTCGACTATAAATCACGTGACCGAGAAATTTCACTTTCGGGAGCCAGAATTCACACTTAGAGAATTCGGCATACAATTCCTTCTTCTTAAGTAACTCTAAGATTAACTTAAGGTGTTCCTTATGATCCTTCAATTGTTATGATCCTTCAATTCCTTCTTCTTATAATCTTACGTTCTAAAATCCTAATTTATACAATTCCTTCAATTGCTCTTATCTCATTAGGATTATAAAGATTATAAGAACGTAACCAAGAGAACTTATCATTACGTTCCTTCAAATTTATCTCTTGGTTATAATCCAATTAGGAAGATAAGTTCGTTACGTTCTAAAATCCTACAATCCATACTTATCGTGACTACAGAGAGCGTGATTTGGTCTCTCGGCTAAGGGTATAGTGTCTCTATATGATAAGGTTAGGAAATATCTACTTAGTTTCAGCGCTTACAAACACGAGTACACATGACCAACACAACTCATGGATATGCACGCAAAATATCGTAAAACATGAATACAATAAAATCTCGTTGAAAATACAGAGAAAAGAAAGGAAAATAGAAATGGAAAGTAAGGATGGGTTGTCAAAGTTTTTTAAGGTGACTACTCCCAGCATAGCATGGTTCATTCTGAATTATACATAGGTGATCAGGCTATGTATAATTAAGGACTAACGATGCAATGTTCATTTCGTCAAAACTAGTGTTATGTTTCTCAAAGTTACATGGTATACACAATATGGTTTATAAGATAGCGAATCAGTTCGTAAAAACGAAAACAAGGTAGTTATAGAATGACACAAGATGTGTTGTAAGATAGCGGAAAATAGTTTATGAGGTGCTAGCGAAATAGTTTACGAGGAAATTACATGACAGTTTATGATGTAATAGTAAGGGGTCTATAATATGGTAATAAATAGTTTACGAATTGACAACCAAATAGTTTACAAAATGACAACGAAATAGTTTTTAAAAAGTCAACAAAATAGTTTATAAGGTGACAACGAAATAGTTTATAAAATACAACAGTTACTTTATGAGGTAACAATGAATTAGCTTATAAAAAGATGGAAAAAGAGTTTATAAACAATAGTAAGAGATGTTATAAGGTGAAAACAAATTAGTTTATAAAATGGTAGCAAAATATTTTATGAGATGATGGCAGGACAATTCATAAGATAATGAAAAAATAGTTTCTAGGATAATAGCAAAATGGTTTATAAGATGATAGTAACATAGTTTATAACATGACAATGAAATAGTTCATGAGGTGATACCAGAACGGTTTCTAAAACGATAGTAAAATGGTTTATAAGATGACAATGGTATAGTTTATAAGATTCCCACAAAAATAGTTTATAGGATGATAGGAAAACAATTTATATAAAATACTAGCAGAATATTTTATGAGATAATAGTAGAATGGTTTATAAGGTGCTAGCAGAAAGGTTTATAAAATGATAGTAAAGTAGTTTATAGGATAACGACGAAATAGTTTATAAGATGACAGCAGAATAAAATGATAGTGAAATGGTTTATAAGATGGTAACGAGTTATGGAGCAGCTTACATAATAAAATAGAGGACTAAAGTGTAACCGACGAAAATATCATGACCCATAAATTAGTATCGAAAGTAAACACAACCATACAACACAAAGAAATTCATAGGTAAGTATTAGTGCAAATCTCTTAGGGGTTACGGTCCAAGTCTACTTAGGTTTCACTAGGCAAGGTAGGAAAATCTCTCTTTAAGTATCAACATTATCCTTGACGGCGTTAGAGTTCTCGCCAGGTTTTTCTCTCTCCCAAATCCAGTTTACACGATTCAGTTGTAGACAATCTCTCTTGTAATGTTTTGTCTTTCCAACCTCATAATAGGTATTTCAGATTTCTAATTTGCCACTGCGGCCTCTAAGTTGTTATCGAAACGGGTGTTGATTCGTGCGATACGGGTCAGTTTTAAATTTATAACTCGGTATACCAAATTCTTAAGCAACACATAGAGCAAGTGAACTCGTTCGTAGTAGCAAGATATTGAATGGTAAGCCGGGATCGTTTGCGGGGATTTGGGTGTTTCGACTTGATAAAGATTTCGATGATAAAAGTCCTAAGATGCAAGCAAGTAATGATAAAAGTAATT
>BQNB010032600.1:32013-53028 GCA_026074375.1 Tanacetum coccineum | reverse complement strand
TAACATTTTGAAAAAGTGTAGAAATGTGTTCAAAACCTTATAAGTCATAACTTTAATTAACGCTTGACGTCCTTATCATTTTCAGTTATTGAGCAAAACGCTTAAAACCGATTATGTTATAACTATTAAAAAATTCATCATCGATGTGCTTTATAAAAATCCTGTCCCGAATCTATATCGTATCACAATACTAGGGAGCTTCATATTAAGGGGTTTCATCTTGGTATTACGTTCTGACTGAGTTGTTGGGTTTACGATTTAAAGTGCCCTAGCTCCTTAAACGATACTACATGGCCTCTGGATTATGATTGCCCGAACAGTGATACAATATTTCCACAATTATTCCATCAAAATAATATTACATTAAAACTTTATGAATAATCAAACTAAGATTTGACATATTAACTCAGGTTGCGTGACGAGGCCGTTATTTTCAAATTGATATACTTTTGTCATCAATCAGATATCCCTGTATTGTTAAGGTGAGTTCATAGCCTCACTTTTAAATCTCTTGAATGTTTTATAAACCCATGAGGGGGATACATGCTATAAACTATGAATACAAGTGTTTTCTAAATGTATGATATCATGATATATTATTGCTTGTGATCTAAGTCCCTTTATGCCAAAAAGACCCCACTATCATGGACCATTAATCACTTGCGAGTGAACGTAAATCTTGTGAATAGGCCTATTGGGACTGACAAATCCCGTTTGTGTTAACCGGATAGGTAACCAAACGCACTATATTTGAATATCATAGGTATATGACAATTACCTACACCGGGGGCCATTATCTTTATATATATATATATATATATCATTGCGGATTATTGATATATATATATACCAGTCAGTTTGTGTGCCATGAGCTTAGACGCAATAATACACTATTAATACTGTTTTTATATTAATTGTACCTCAGTACAATTATCACATATGATGACTTGTATTCAACTGTTAATTATAAACCTATGAATCTCACTCAACCATTGTGTTGACTCTTTTAAGCATGTTTATCTCAGGAAATTGAGCAATTGATGGCACGAAATGGCAAGGACTTGAAGATGGCTAAACTGTTATCATTCACACTTTTCTAATAGATTTTAGGACCTGCTTTTGTAAAAACTATGATGAATAAATGAATGATAACAAACTTTTCAAAAACGTCTCTTTATGAGTCATTTTCTATGATTATGACTGTTGTACTATGAAGTAATACCCCAGATTAGCTTCCGCTACTATATTTATCAAAATAGGGGTGTTACAGAAATGGATCACGAGAACCTGCTAAACAAATATCGTACGAAATATAGAGAGATAATTAGAATTTAGGATAACAAAGGAGTGCCCACGAGCTCAAAACAAATGTCTAAAGCATGCCACATGCTTAGACTAAATAATCCAACATAGATCGTATCATATCATATCAAATTATACATGGGAGCTGCAGACTCCAGATGTACCCTACAAAATGTAAAATGGGGTGTATAGCACACACACAACCATTTACCTGAATTGAACGGAACAAAGTACGTAGGATGCATCCATACGCTCCCTGTAAACAAAGTCATGTCCATATACACAAGCACTATGGCGAGTGTACGAACATATATAATCAAATTATAATAAGTACGCATACAAAAGGGAATGCCGTGGACTAATCACACCGCCACAAATAGTGTTATGCCATTGGTGCATCAATGACATGGTCATGGTACCTCCATGACTAGATACAAATAGCTCGGGTAAAGAGATAGGCAAAAAATAACAATGATCAAGTTTCAAATATTCATATAAACGAATATCAAATCAAACGGATTGTCATTATCACATGAGTCATGATTACGGATAGAAAATCAAAGGAATATCAAATGAATCATGAGTACGGATAGCAAATTAAACAGAATATCAAACGAATCAAAGTAGCTAAAACAAATGAGAATCAAGACATGAGGTGTACTTACAAAAAGGACAGAATATCTGTACCTTAACGAATAAGCAATCGGAGAGAAACGAACACAAAAACAAGAGATCACAACACCTTCACCAAATCTACAAGAACCATGATTACCATATATTACATATCCCCTTGTTGAATAAATAAGTCCAACAAACCTTGAAAGCTAGCGCGAAATATAGACTCAAAGAAAACACACACGTGACCCCAAACGTTACATTGTATTAATTAACGAATGAGCAAAGAAGAATGTACAAACTAGCATCCCCCCTCATCTCTAGTTAGAAAAATTACAGAGGTTCTACATATGTATATTTACACCCATGATCATTGGTTTAATTTATTTCCATGTTTAAGTATCCATTTGACCCTTGTTACCCAAAACTGACCCGAATTTTGACCTGACAGAACCTTTGAAAAGTTGACGCGTAAAAACCCAACTTAGACAACTCAGAAAATTCTGAAAACAACCATGAATGTAACTAATATCATGAAGATTTACCAAATAAAATTTTAGAAGCTAACTCCTTACGGTTTTCGAATTAAAAATCAAACACTACAACTGAATTTTTTGGATAGAATTTCCAGATTCGACACTTAATCTTATAAAATCTAAAAATCGACCTTCCCGACCTCCAATTGACATGAGGCCGGATTTTCCAAAAACTAGACTCTTTGAATTTAACTTTAGGCTCAAGAATCATGTTAATTACCTCAATTTTTTCATCATAGATATACCCCGTTGACTTGACCTAAAAATTACTTGCCAGAATTATTACCATGATAACCCTAATTAACACCCATCAAAACCAAACACCTAGGGTTTTCTATCGTGTTGATTTTATTAATAAAAATTTAATGATCATCATAGGGTTTTATAACATGTATTTAACTTTTAATTAGATTAAACCTAGAGAATGACAAGAAATAAACACATTTTTTCTTACAAATCTTTAAGGATTTTTTATGTAATACGTGTTGCATATGTTATCATGGGTGACAACAAGATGATACAAAATCAAGAATCTTACTTATGGAATGAGGGAGGAGTACTAGATCAAACACCAAAGATACATGAATACACAAAGAATGAAAATCAAAACCACTCCAAGAACTCTAAAAACTTCTTGGATTACACCAAAAAAACAATATACCTTTCTTCTTGCTCGATGCATTCTATGGAGGAATACAAAAATTTGGAGAAGAAATTTTTAGAGATGATGAAGAATGATGAGTGAGGGGGCCGTATAAAGGTAGAATGGAGGGGGACAATATCATTTTTATTATTTTAGGTGATTTACAAATATTTGCTTATATCTTTTTACCTTCATTTTCTAAAATAAGTTTAGCTTTAAAAATAAATAGATTTTCTTGGTGAATCACCTAAGGGCCGCGTCTAAATGAACGGGAGGAGGGGGGGCAAAATATTTGTTTCCCGAATTTGAGAGTTACAAGAATACTGTGCTTAAAACTTTTAATACTTATCCCTTAAAATATATTTTTTTTATAAAAAGAAAGTAAATATACAAAATAATCAAAATTACAAAATATTTTTTTTAATATGGGTCGGCCATATATATGTACATATACAAGTTATATATATATTTTTTAAAACAAAATACCTTATGTTATATCTTTATAATTTCCTAAAATTATAACCTAAGGTTTTATTTTCAAATACTTATAAATAAACTTTAGGTTATATTCAAAATTACCAATATGAAATGAAATTCAAATTTTAGGTTTTACAACTCTTCCCCTCTAAAAAGAAAATTTCGTCCTCGAAATTGAAATAGGTAGATAAATTCATGGTTATTCAGATTACCAAAGATGACACGATTGGTATGACAAACGATAGGGGCGCGATGAACAATCAACCAATTCATACCAAGAATTAAATCGAAATCACTCATTTCTAAGGGAAACAAATTAGCAAAACGAATCTTATCATCAAAATGAAGCGGACAGTTCTGATATTCGTGGTCAGACTTTTCATAGGCATAGATATCGAGAAGGTAAAATTAAGTTGCGTAGGGAAGATGCTAAGGTGTTTAGCAAATGAAACAGAAACCACAGAATGTGTTGCTCCCGTATCAAATAGACAAAACAACTGATCAATTCAATGAAGAGAGTTCCCGAAAACGGGTACCTGAAGAGTTAGCCACCTGATCCTTGGTCGAAGAAAATACTCGCCCCTTAGCAGCAAGTAATCAACGAATGAAACAGTGAAGACAATTTAGAGTTAAGATCATAATACGAAAGGAAGCGATCATATCAAAACGGAACCTATTGGTCTTCCCAATACTCATAGGTCATTACCTAGGTTCTAAGGCTCAACCTGGCTCTGATACCAGAATTGTAACACCTCGCTACGATAAAGTAGACTAAGTGTCTCATTATGGTGTCATATCAGACACATTTTAACGCATGGTAAGACTTTATTAAATATAAAGACGTAAGTCATGAAACAAATGACTCCAAAAGTATTAAAGTCAACAAGGTCTAAATGGAAAGAAAATCTTCAAAGAAAGGGTTTTAATTATAAATCAAAAACAATGGGAATACTATCAAAGGTTGGTCCTATAGATGCTTTATTTCAACTATCACTCAAATCCCGCTTCTCGCTTAGTACCTGCGTAGATAAAGAAAACGCGAGCGTGTTTGTCTTTTCTTCAGGTTGCTTATCCTCCAACCGTCTTTGAGCCACTGCAGCATCATCGTTACTAACCTGAAAAACCTCAGCTTCACGATTCCCTTGAGCTCCCTGCAGTTCCACCTCAAACCAAACACGTTTATCATCTTGTACTCCATGGACTCCTGTTTGAACACCAGGACCAAGCTGTTTGAACCCAACTTGTTTAGAACCTCCATGCTTTTGTATAATATTCCCATCGAGCTTTTCGATGTTTAACCTAGTATTCATGCTAGCCATTCTTCTTTAACCTTGCTACAAACCTTGTCAAGTTGCCTTTTAACCAACTTTACCGACAAGTCTTATAAGCCGTGTGTTAACCTCGCTTTCTTGTAAAGATTGATCTACTAACCTTTAGAATACCTTAAAGCTTTGATCTTTCCACCTCATGTCTACAACCTTGATATACCTTGTACTCCAAGTAATCACTTTTCTTGAATCCTGAGACAAAGCTAAACCTTACTTGTTTTCCAAGAAACACCAAGACTTAGAATACCAAGAAACCCGTGGACACCTTTAAGTCGGCCTAGCTTCAAGAAACCAACGTAACCTTGGCTCTTGATACCACTTGTTGGATAAATAAGTCCAACAAACCTTGAAAGCTAGCACATAATATAGACTCAAAGAAAACACACACGTGACCCCAAACGTTACATTGTATTAATTAACGAATGAGCAAAGAAGAATGTACAAACTAGCATCCCCCTCATCTTTATCTATAGAGATGAGGGGGCAGAAAACTTTCCTAAATCAAATAGGAAACATCCTAGTTATAATCTATTCCTAATCTAAATTACAATGTACACTTAACCCCCTAACCTATGTTAAGTTTACTCCTACTATCCTACACCCTTTTTTTTAAGTAGTTTTACATTTGATCTTACCATAAATAAAGTTTACTTGACCTAATTAAGATTTCCAAAAATTTTAGATTTTGACTACTTATTCAAGGTAAGTTTCCATACATAAATGACCCATAAAAACATTTACTAAAATTACACCAAAAATTATAAAGGTTTCTACATATGTCTAATACACCCATGATCATTGGTTTAATTTATTTTCATGTTTAATGTTTAAATATCCCATTGACCCATGTTTACACACCCAAAACGACCTGATTATGACCTTGCAGAACCTTTGAAAAGTTTGACATTGTATTACCCTACTTAGTAACTTGAAAAATGCTTAAAAACATCATGGACGATAATATCATGAAGAATAAAACCCAGAAAATTTCAAGGCTAATTCGTTATGGTTTAGAATTAAAAATCAAATACTACTACTGAATGTTTTGGATAGAAATTCCAGATTCGACACTTAATCTTAAAAAATCTAAAAATCGACCTTCCCGACCTCTAATTGACATGAGCCCAGATTTTTCAGAAACTAGACTCTTTAAATTTAACTTTAGGCTCAAGAATTATGTTAAAACCAATTTTTATCATCGAGTTATAACCCCTTCGAACAGACCCTAAAATACTGTCTGCACAACAAACAACCCAAATTAAACCCTAATTACACCCATTCAAACACAACTCTAGGGTTTTCTAATCTTGTAGTTTTTATTAATAACACATTTAATGATCATCCTAAGGTTTCATAACATGTTATTACACCATTTAAACAAGATTAAACCCTACAAATTAACAAGATTAATGATACATGTTTTCTTTACAATCTTTTAGGTTTTTATAAAAACTTCATAGGTGAATCATGGAATACAAAATGGAAACAATGAACATGGAATACTTACGAAGGCGTTAAAGATGGATATAAGAACAATGACGACACAACAACCAAGAACACCAAAGAATTGAACCAAGAACACCAAAGAATTACACCACAAACACCAAAACTTGATTAACCAACCGGAAACACCTACACCTTCTTCCTCCTTGCAACTTCTATGGATAAATACACAAGATTATGGAGAGAAATTTTTTAGAGAATGATGGGAGAGGGGGCCGGTTATAAGAGAAGAAAAGGAGGGGACAAGATTTTCTATTAACTTAAAAGATTACACAATATTTGCCTAAACATTTTAACTCTTAATACCTAAAATAAGTTTAGTTTTAAAAATAAAAGATTTTCTTGTAAAATCACCCCTAAGGGCCGGTCTAAATGAAGGAGGAGGAGGGGGGCAAAATAATTTCTTTCCTATTTTGAAGATTACACAAAATACTTGCCAATTTTTTTTAATACTTATCCCTTAAAATAGGTTTTTTATAAGAAGAAAGTAAATATACAAAATAATCAAAATTACAAAATATATTATATATATATATATATTTTTAAACAAAATACCTTATGTTATGTATTTATAATACACAAATAATTATAACCTAAGGTTTTTAAATGTTAAATTCTTATTATTTAACTTAGGTTATATTTCAAAATGATAAAATAAAATGCAAACCAAATTTTTGGGTTTTACAACTCTTCCCCTCTAAAAAGAAATTTTCGTCCTCGAAATTGAAATAGGTAGATGAATTCAGGGTTATTCAGATTACCAAAGATGACACGATTTGTATGACAAACGATAGGGGCGCGATGAACAGTCAACCAATTCATACCAAGACTAATATCGAAGTCACTCATTTCTAAGGGAAGCAAATTAGCAAAACGAATCTTATCATCAAAATGAAGCGGACAGTTTTGATATTCGTGGTCAGACTTTTCATAGGCGTAGATATCGATAAGGTATAATTAAGTAGCGTAGGGGAGATGCTAATGTGTTTAGCAAATGAAACAGAAACCACATAATGTGTTGCACCCGTATCGAATAAGACAAAACAGCATGACTATTCAAGAAGAGAGTTCCCGAAACAAAATACCTTATGTTATGTATTTATTATACACAAATAATTATAACCTAAGGTTTTTAAATGTCAAATTCTTATTATTTAACTTAGTTTATATTTCAAAATGATAAAATAAAATGCAAACCAAATTTTTTGGTTTTACACATTCAATATACTTAATATTTAAGATGAAAAATGTAACTAGAAGTAACAATCTTGGCCTATTTTCCATTGAATTGGTTAATACCTTATTGCCAACGATGTAGAAATGAGTAACATGTTAGTTTTACAACATCTTCTCTGTAACTAAATAATGTGTGAAGGAGTTGAAACTTTATTTTACGCATGTCCCCATTTCTTCTCAACAGGCTAAAACCACCAAGAAGATTGTCTTGAGGCTCAAATGCTAAAGCTGCAAGTAGATGTCGCAACACGCTATCAAGGTTTGGCCTGAATCATTTTCTGCGAGTTTTTTCTTCTTTACTTGTGCGGTTATTATTGAAATGTGAACAAGTATAAGTAATATATGTCCGGAAATGTTTTCGAGCCTAAGGGGACGCACACGTTTATATGTAGAATAACGAGAAAATATATTGAAGTAATGTATTAAGTGATTAGCAAACGATCGTTAAATGTTAACAAGTTTTAAATATTAGTCGGTTAAACATTAAGGGACTAATATTGAATAAACCAAAGTTTGGAAGGGTTCGGTTTACCCTTCCCTTTTCCTTAGTCGGTTGGAACTCCATTTCTTGTGGAGGTGGGAGACTTACTTGCTCACCAAGTATCAAAGGCTATATATAGGGGCTTAGGGTATTCATTATTCTCATACTTGAAAACCTAAAAAACTTAGAAATCGTCCTTGCTCTCCTTCTTTGTTTGACCGGACCTCCACAACCCTCTAAGGGTTTTGGTTTTTGTTTCTTGTGTGCGATCCAACCCAACAACAATCAAGGGTTTCGATTTTGTGGTGTTAAACAACATACATGAAGGTTGTTCGTGAGTTGATAGATTCAAAAGACGAAGAGATCGTTTGGTTATTCACTACTAGTACTAGCATACCTTGTTATTTGCTAAGAACGTATAGTGTGTGAAAGCTTAGAGGAATCATACTTTGATTCTTGTGGTTATGCGTGGTGTTATACATACGCGTATATTCAAGATGGTGTAAACGGTTATTGCTTAAAGCGGTGTATCGTTTCGTGCTAAAAGGTATGCGCCTCAAATCTTGTTAATGATGATATTCTATACGTGTTTACTTTCCGCTGCGTACTCGTGTTAATGGGTAATTAGATTTAAAATCCCAACAGTGGCATCACGAGCCAACGTGTAGAATTTATAATTACAAGAAATTGACAAATTAGGGTTCTTGATTAATTTTTTAAGCCCTAAGGGCGTTTTCATCCATAAAGATTCGATCTTTACATTAAAGATTTGATCTTTTTTGGTTATAAAATTAATTAGACGAATCTAGGGTTGTATGAAATTTTATATGACTAAAAATTGGCGTGTTAATAGTTAATTAATCGGTTTTTAATCTTTATTAATTGTTAATGGAAATTCATGATAAATCCATGCAAATTTGTCATGAATTGATATGTGATATGAATTTATGTTAATTGTTAAATTGGTTATTTATGCAACATGATGATCAAAGATTTACACATAGACATTAAAATTCATGTGGTTTCGATCCACGACTTTAAAAGCTAGAGAAGACCTTAGCCAAGTCTTAAAAGGGCCTAAAAAGTAAGAAATTTTATGTGTTATGTGGTGTATGTTCATATATGGCTTACGCAATCGATTATATCGATGTATGTGGCCGGAGTATTTGGATGAAGGAGCCTTATATGGACATATGCAATAGATAAATTATTAGAGAATTTGATCATATTGAACGTTTGCATGACTTAATTGTTAAGTGATTAAAATAAATGTTATATGTATTAGTTGCATGTTTATATTGTTTTATTTTAAGTTCTTGACTTGTGAGAAAATAAATAGGTTTTTCGAAAATAAATATAAACATGACTAATAACTATGAAATAAGATTTATTGTGGACTATTTTATTTCGAAGTCTTATGTGTCAAACGGGTGTGGTTATCTATAATGTTGCGCTTAGAAACGTGACTTCCCACGACGAGACTTGAAATTCAATAGTTCATAATGTGTTTTTAAATTTTAAGGATTATATATTTATCAATGACGTAATTTGCAAAAGTACTACTTAGTTGCAAGGATAAGGTTCGGGGAGACTCATCAAGACTTCGGTCTTGTAGATACCATTACCCTATAATACCTGACTACGTTGTAGTTTCCTTACCTTGCATATTAATTAGGAAGTCGCGAATGGTCTAGGGTTTGAATGGTTTTAACCATTCTTTAATCTTTTCCCGTGATAAAATATAAAATCTTTAAGGTTTTGAAAACACGTTGAATCGTCAATTTTAAAAGGTAACATCGTTTATACATTAGATGTATAGAAAATGAGTGATACCATAATAAGTTACTTAATTGAGTAAAGTATTTATTAAAATCTATGATACGAAGATGTATGCATGCTTCTTCGTACATATTTGTCACGACAAATATAATACCCTTTTAAATAAGTTATTGCCATCCAATTTGAAAGAACACTTGCAGATGCTTTTTACTATGCGTGAGACGGGTGTAGATCGTAATCCCAAGGTGATTATACACTTTTTCGTGAGATGTTAGTGTTACATAATCACAGTTCTTGATTGGACAACTTAATCAATTTAGAGGTAAGACCCTAAATTTGAGGCATAGATGGGATGAAACATGCTTACTAGTATATTATTGTAATAAAGTAAGTCTCATATGGTTCTAGGAATTGCACCGGCGGCAATTATTGATCGTCAATTACCTTTTGAATACACCGTCACTAGCAGATCAACTGATGTGGTGGTGGTATGGCAAGTAGGGTCCTAGCCTGTAGAAAATTAATTATTTATTTGATTAAACTTGGGTAGTTAATTTTCTTCAAGGAGTATTATCGAAAATACTAATTCTTGAACTTTAACTATGTTTTGTAGATGGCATTACCTGTTCAAAACATAAACCATTGGCTTTCAGGTCGATGTTTGAAAGAGAAAAACTTTCTGGAACTAATTTCAATGACTGGCTTCGTCGACTTAAGTTAGTCTTGATAGTAAAAAAGAAGATGTTTGTCATTGAACAGCCTATACCCCCTGCTCCTGCAGCTAATTCTGAAGCAAATGTTCTTGTAAAATGGAATGCTTTATATGATGCTTATAATGAGGTGGCTTGTCTTATGCTTGGGAGTATGACTCTTGAACTTCATAGACAATTTGAAAATTATTCACCTTATTGATATGCTTCAGGAGCTTAAATCTATGTTTGAGAAACAAGCTGGAGTTGAGAGGTTTGACTAATTTAAAACTTTCCTGCTTGCAAACATGAGGAGGTGTAAACCAGTTGGTGCATATGTGCTTAAAAATGAAAGACTATGTGGATCAAACTAGAACGTTCTGGTTATGTGACCCACATGATCTTAGTGTTGGTTTAATTCTTGAATGGCCTAACTAGTGATTTCACTGGATTTTGTAAGAAGTTACAATAATGCATAACATGGGGAAGACAATTGGTGAACTACATGGTTTGTGCTCATTGTGAGTATGAAATACGTTTACCTAAAAAAGGCTTAAACAAATAAGTATTGATGATTAATGGTTGTTAAAATCCAGAAAGCGATAAGAAATTGTTAAAGGTAAAGGTAAGTGGAAAGCTAATGGCAGGAAATGTAAACATGGTTATATCCTTAGCCTAAAACCTAAACTACTGCTAAAGAGCACCCAATAAGGAGACCACCTGCCACCACTGCAAGGAGGTGGGTCATTAGATGAGGAATGTCTCTGTTTTTCTTGCTGAGTTGTTGATGTACATGAAGCAAGTTGGCACTGCCAGTTTTTCAGGTATTTCATCAATTGATAATTGCCTTTCCGTAAAAATCTGGGTGTATGACACGGGTTGTGGGTACTCACGTTTGTATTACAAAACAGGGGTTTGTAGAAGCAAGGAAGCTGAAACCAAGGAGCACTCTATTTGTAGTGGGCAATGGTGTTCGTGCACAAGTTGAAAGCTATTTGGAAGTTTTGACTTAGTTTGCCATAATGGCCTAGTGGACTTGTTTAGGAACATATTGTCATTATGACCTTCTATAACTATGAGGTGTTGTTTCAGTTCACCGTTTGATAGAAAATGGATATTGTCCAGTGTTTTACGAATTTTGTATTTCAGGTTTCTAAGAACAATGTTCATATTTTATGCTCTTCCTAGTAATGGTATTTATGAAATTGATATGCATGATTTGTACCATAATAATAATTCTGTTTATAATGTTAGCACTAAAAGGGCAAAACGTTATTTGGACTCTACTTAAACATGGCACCTGCCGTCTTGCCATATATAGCAAGGAAACGTATTGAAAAGCTGCAACAAGAATGGCCTTTTTAAGTCAACAGATGATGAGTCATTTGATCATGCGTATCTTGTTTATCGGGCAAGTGACCAAGAAATCATTTTACATCTCCCGAAAGGAGCGTTTGATCTTATTGGAATAATACATACTTGATGTGTGTGTCACTTACGAAATGTGTCAAGACAAGTGCTAGCTACTTCAGTACATTAAAGGATTTATTATAGTCGTTTTGGTTTGTTTATCTTCTTAAAACATAAAACATGAAGTCTTTAAACATTCAAGGTGTTTAAGAATGAAGTGGAAAAATCACTCGGGAAGAAATCATGGCTCTTCGATCTGATCGAGGTTGGCGAAACATAATCCATGAGTTTAAAGATTATCTTAAAGCTTGTGGAATTGTCCAAATAGCTTACTCCTCCTTATACACAACAAAACACATACTCGAGGTGTATGAAAGGAGGAATCGTAACTTTGTTTAAAATGGTTTGATCTATGATGATCTTACAACTCTGACGTTATCTTTTGGGATTATGCTCTAGAGTCTGCAACAAGCATTATCATTAGGGCTTCCAACCAAGAAGGTTGATAGAATCCACATGAATCTATGGTATGGAAAAGTTCCAAACTTGTCTTACTTAAACGTTTGGGATTGTGAGGCGCTTGTGAAGTAGGATACGCCTGACAAACTCCAACAAAGATCTATTAAGTGTATCTTTATAGGATACCAAGAGGAAACAATGGGTTACTATTTTTACTTCCCACCTGAAAACAAAATAGTTGTTGCAGTATGCTGAGGTCTTTAAGAAAAAAATCTCATAAACTCAAGAAGTCGTGGGAGGGTCGAGGTCTTGAAGAAATTCAAGATGAAGGATAACACCTTCTGAAGTCACTAGCGAATTACTATGGAGTTGCAGGTTCGATCCACTCAAGAGGAGTGATTCGATTCGTAGATCGAAAGGACACATCGAGCTCCAAAATGCTTATGTACTAAAATGTAGAGGTGGAGGAGCATAGTATAGGGGATCTTAATGAACCCACTAAGCTATAATGCTTATATTCTTAGATCCAGAATCGACAAGTGGATCAATGCTATGATTGCGAAAATGCATTCCATGATAGATTAATATGGTATGGTTCTTGGTCGATCTTCCTCCTATTGTAAGACTGTAGGGAGTAAGTGGCTTTTTAAGATAAAGACTGACATGGATAGCAATGTTCAACATATAAATGCTGTCTCATCCGTCGCTGACATTAGGGGCTTTAGGATTCTCATATCTATTGCGGCGTTCTATGATTAGATATGTGGCAAATGGATGTTAAATGCACTTCTTAAATGGTCCATCTTGTGAGGACATTTATATGGTACAACCGGAAATGTTTTGTGATCCGTACAACATCCTAGAAAAGTATGCAAAGCTTCAATAAGATCCATTTATGGTTCTTATAAGCATGCATCAGCAGCTGGATAAAAGATTTGATGAGGAAAAACAAAAAGGTTTGGATTTACTCAAAAATCTTGAATGAGCATGTGTATATCAAAAGGCTAGTGGGAGTTAATATTACATTCCTCTCTTATATGTTGATGACTAACATAATCATGGGAAAAATCCCATTCCATTTTACAAAAGTGTAAAAGGATTATATTGGAAAGTGTTTTGATATGAATGATTTAGGGGACGCAGCATTTATTCTTGGAATAAAAAATCTATAAGAGATAGGTCGGAAGTGATTGATTGGATTAGTCAAAGTGCATACAGGATAAGATCTTGAAGAGGATATAGGGATGGATTATTCAAACGTCGGTCGCATCCCCATGCAAGAAATACTTGACTTGAACAAAACACAAGGTGCTTCAACACCCGAAGAGGTGAAGAGTATGCAAAATGTTCCCTTATGCTTCGGCTGTGGGTTCCATTATGTTTGCAGTAAGATGCACTAGACTGCTGTTGCATCGCGCCAAAATATACAAAGCGTTTTCAACGAATCCTGGTGAACCTCACTGGAAACCATTCTCTTAAGTATTTAAGGGAATACTAGATATGTTCTTGGTTTATGGTGGAATTCCTGAGCATGAACTTCGAGTTGATTCTATTGCGATGCTGGATTTGAGACTGATAGAGATGCTACTAAATCTCAGACAGGATATGTCTTCATTTTGAATGGTGGCGCAGTGGACTGGAAAATTTCTAAGCTAAGTACTACTTCAATGTCTGTACAGAAGCAGAATACTTAGTTGCTTCAGAAGCTGTGATGGAAGCTATTTGGATTAGGATGTTTATATCGGGTAGGGTATCGTACCAACAATATCAAGCTATTAAAATGTTTTGGATAATTCAGAAACAAACTGATTTACTTATTTAATAGGTTGTTTTATGTTGTGCGTACGATACCTCAACCCTGATGAACAAAACAACCACCACCACACTATCCACCCACGCTACATTCCTCCCACATACAACATCCAACATACTCATCCAATCCCTCAACACCAAACACCCCCTCCCACCCCATCAACACCACCCCCCCCAAAAGCCCCGCCCCCCCCCCCCCCCCCCCCTACCACGCCTCTCCCCCCCCCCCAGCTCGCTCCTACATTTCGCTACCGAACAGGGGGTTCAGATGGGGAGCCAGACACTACATAGGAGATTATCATTATGTTCGCTTTGAGAGTGTTTGCTCTGGGCGATATTAAAATTCCTTAAAGTTCAAAGATTAACAATTTGGCTGATCCTTTTCGAAGGCTTTTATCCGAATGGATAGCTTACTCAAACATGCTAGGAGCATGGGTCTTCGTCTTAGCTAGTATAGTTTCATGTAGATTCTGTGTTTAGTATTTGGATAAGGATGTTAGAACAATTATTTTAAGATATTGATACTTGGTATTTTTGTAATTTTATATCTTAAATTAGTGTCATATATTTGCATGTTTAATCCTATAGAATAATGTTTGTTTTACACTTATTTACAATTAATCTGTGTCGATTAACAATAGGGGAATGTTGTATATAAACTAAGATAATTATTAGTGATTGATGATATCTTGGATATAAAGGATGAGTCCACCATAATCACATGATATTCATTAGATGGAGATTGGATTTCCCAACTAACAAGAATCTTACTTTATGGATCGACGCATTAAGTAAATTATGTAAGTTGATTTTATTTACAAAATCTCATTAGATTGAGATGCAAGTAGGTCTTGCATGTGTGGATTATCCTTTTTGATTTGGTTCTAGTTATACTGAATAAGGTAGCTTTTAAGGGATTATTTCGAATTGATTATGAAGCATGGTGACATGACACTTGTAGTCAATAAAGAATTTGTTCCTTCAAATGTTAAAGAATGATGCCACTGGGCCCCTCGTAGAATTAATCAGATGTGTGTATGGCCGTACCCGAAAACTCATGTAGATGTGTCTCATTGATTTTCGGTAATCTTGATTAGTTACATATACGAGAAACAGAATCGTTAAATAATGGAATAACTTTGATCCATATCCATTTTTAACACGGTATCGGAAACAAAAGGATAGTAAATTTCATAAATCATTTGTCCGTGTTTTTGTGAAACCACACTCGAATTTTTCTGGGAGCATTGGCGTGTTGCTAGACGCTTACCAATGTTATTATATTATTATACATGTCCAAGTGGGAGCTGTTGGAATGTGAACACGTATAAGTAATATATGTCCGGAAATGTTTTCGAGCCTAAGGGGACGCACACGTTTATATGTAGAATAATGAGAAAATATATTGAAGTAATATATTAAGTGATTAACAAACGATCGTTAAATGTTAACAAGTTTTAAATATTAGTCGGTTAAACGTTAAGGGACTAATATTGAATAAACAGAAGTTTGGAAGGGTTCGGTTTACCCTTCCCTTTTCCTTAGTCGGCTGGAACTCCACTTCTTGTGGAGGTGGGAGACTTACTTTCTCACCAAGTATCAAAGGCTATATATATAGGGGCTTAGGGTATTCATTATTCTCATACTTGAAAACCTAAAAAACCTAGAAATCGTCCTTGCTCTCCTTCTTTGTTCGACCGGACCTCCACAACCCTCTAAGGGTTTCAGTTTTTGTTTCTTGTGTGCGATCGAACCCAACAACAATCAAGGGTTTTGATTTTGTGGTGTTAAACCACATACGTGAAGGTTGTTCGTGAGTTGATAGATTCAAAAGACGAAGAGATCGTTTGGTTATTCACTACTAGTACTAGCATACCTCGTCGTTTGCTAAGAACGTATAGTGTGTGAAAGCTTAGATGAATCATACTTTGATTCTTGTGGTTACTCGTGGTGTTATACATACGTGTATATTCAAGACGGTGTAAACGGTTATTGCTTAAAGCGGTGTATCATTTCGTGCTAAAAGGTATGCGCCTCAAATCTTGTTAATTATGTTATTCTATACGTGTTTACTTTTCACTGCGTACTCGTGTTAATGGTTAATTAGATTTAAAATCCCAACAATTATTAACCAAAAACTTCACTTTTTAAAGATATTACTATGATGTGTTATCTTGATATGTCTAGACTTATAGATATTACATCTGTTTTGACTTTTAATGCAAGAATGATTTCATATGCTACATTTAGCTTTCTGTTGTATGGGTTAATGTTGCCTTACTAGTTTTAGTTGGTTTAAACTTTTGTGAACGTTTTTTAATTACTAAGGCCTTCTGTTGGTTGGCCCGGCTTAAACCCGGGCAGACTTTGCTCAAACCCGGGCAGTCTTTGCTCAAACCCGGGCTGACCCTGCTCAAACCCGGGCAGACTTTGCTTAAACCCGGACTGACTTTGCTCAAACCCGGACAGACTTTGCTCAAACCTGGGTAGACTCTAAGTGTTACACTACGACGTCCCATTAATTCATGGCTGTTTTTGTAGCAGGCAATATATCCATCCATATCCATCCTTACTCTCTTTTATTATTATTTGGTTTTGTATTTTTTTTTGTTTTGGCTTTTATAATTTGGTTTTTGATTTGTACAAACATAATTACAAAGCGTGTACATGTTTACAACGGTAATTATCAGAAGTGGATGTGTGGTAAATATGTGTATAAAAATGGTTGTTATCATAACTACCATAAATGCCCTAGTGCATAGTTAGTGTTTTATTTGTAAACATGAGGTAGAAAAGCTTTTTTTATCTAAATTATGTATGTTTGACAAAACTAGCTGTAAGTTGCTGTATTCTGTAAGCTGTAAACTGTAAAGCTGTTAACATGAACTATAAGTTGTATATTTTTTTTCAATAAAAGTGTTTGATAAATTAGCTGTTGACTGTAATTATAAGATGTAAAATGACTTAAAAGGACATATTTAAATAGATTATATTATGGTTGGTGGATATATCATTAATTTATAGACTTAACAGCTCTTAACAATTTTAAAAGCTTCATCAATCAGCTTTTCATTCAGGAGCTACTTGTTTAAAATAAAAGCTTAAAGTTGATGCATCCAAACAGAGATATTAATTTTGGAAGAGATTATTTTTGTAACAAAAAGCTTACAGCTCTATAAAAAGCTTCAAAAAAGCTCATGTCAAACAGGCCCATGATGTAGAATATTAATTTCTATACAGTTCACTTAACACCAAATAAGTTTGAATATTTATTTGTACAAAAATGGTTATCATAAATGGCCTAGTGCAAAGTGGGTGTTGTATTTGTAAACATGATATATTTGAGATTAATGTAACTTAAAAAATAAAATTATTTACCTTGTGTGATATAAAAAAGTTATTTCTATATAGACTGTTGTACATGTGCATAGCACCGGTAATTTCTAGCTGCAGATAATTAACGATATGCGATATTGTGGTAAATATTTCTTATAACGTTCAAAATAAGCGTTTTTCTAACAAAAATATAAAGAATATATGCAGAAAGTATTTGCAAGAGTTGAGAAGTGAAAGTGAGGGTATATTGAGAGATTATTTTTTGTTGTAAAATAACATTTGTGTGGGGAGATATTAAATTGTTTGTGTGGATTTATATGGTGGATGCGGTTACACATTTTTAATAATCTTTATCGATAGTAATGATTTTTAACAGTTATACTTTTTAATAATTATTGAAGGCCGTTATAATGATAAATTAAATGGGCTATTATAATGTTATAATGGTATTGATGAGTGAATTTATTATTCAAATGTTGTTACAATTCATTGTGTTTCATATAATAAAATTTAGTTTTCATTCATTCCTAAAATACATTCAGTTTTCACTTATCACATTCACATTCAAAAATTGTAGCACTATCTTTAGTATATAAGTATAAATAGATAAAATCAAAATATTTATTCATCCATTTGTCTTCTTTATTTAAACCCGAGTCACAAATAAAAAAATAAAATAAAATAAAATTACATATGAATTTTTGAATTCTTTGATAATGATCAAGATCTTAAAACTTAATAGCAACAATAACATATAATTTCGATGGCGGGGGGGGGGGGGGGGGGATTTCTTTTTTTTCTTTTTGTTTTTTCACTCGTAGACCAGCTAGACCTTTTACCTTATGGCTTACAATAGTGGCGGCATTCGGTGGTAGAGGGGTTTGGTGGTGGTGGGTTTCGGTGTTGATGGTTAACAATCTTTGAATGGGGGGGGGAGGGAGGGGGGGGTGGGGGTCGTCGGTGGATGTGAATGGTGGTGTAGTGGTGGAGTTGGTGGGGAAGTGGAGTTTATAGGCTTCATGAAACCCGCTATGCAAGGCTGCAAAGAATCCAACATATATATATACACCGTCTAAAAATATAACATACTTTCATCATTAGGGTTTTGAAAAAAAGAGGCATACCTTTTTTAGGATTTAATCGTAGCCAATGTACCAACCTACAGAAACATGAATAAATTAGTATGAAAACATGGTAGAAGTGGTTTACGTATGATATAAATACATCGATATCTAAAATCCTGTGAACCAAAACGAAGAAAAAAATGTCGGGATGTGATGAAGCTGGATATTGAGAAGAATAAGTATTTATGTTTCTGTGTTTTTCAATGCAATTGTGGTCCTATTTATAGGGATTTACCCAAACTATAGTCAATGGAAATTAATGGGCCCTATTAATTTACGCTTTCATCCATTAGCAGCCTTAATTATAGAAACTGAGTGCGTTACATGATACTCTATTAAATAAGTTATTTATAGAGCATAATATTACTTAATTGTCATTTACATTTTTAATGGTAAAATCATGTTATTTACGTTTTTAAAACATAGCATTAAATGAGCAATTTTTATTACTTAAAAGTAAGCTGACGCGCGCTTCTCTCACTCGAGCAGCATTACATGTTTATAAACACTAAA
Organism: Tanacetum coccineum; assembly: GCA_026074375.1. Taxonomy (NCBI): domain Eukaryota; kingdom Viridiplantae; phylum Streptophyta; class Magnoliopsida; order Asterales; family Asteraceae; genus Tanacetum; species Tanacetum coccineum. The sequence continues at coordinate 33,785 of BQNB010032600.1, read as the reverse complement.
CCTTAAAATAGCAAGATTTCATGCATTAAATTTTCAAAATTTCCTATTTTAGCAGTTTTTCAACTTTCAAGAGAATTCATTATTATAATTTCACATCATCTTCACATAGTAACATCGTGTTTTGCTGTTAAACTAAAAGTAGATGACGTCATTGTGTGCGCTTATTTTTAGTGTTTTGTTGTTAAAATCAAATAGTCATTATGTGTTAATTTTTTGCTTATTTAGTGTTTTAATGTTTAAATTTAAAGGTGATCGGCATTATTATGTGTTATGTTCGAGCTTATTTAGCATTTTGTTGTTAAAATTAAATTAGTTAGGCCTTATTTATCCTTTTACCCTTAAATTAAAAAGAGATGACGTCATTGCGTGTTAAGTTTGCGCATATTTAGTGTTTTGCTGTTAAAATCAAATAGTTGTGTTCATTTTTGGCATATTTAGTGTTTTGATGTTAAAATTTAAAGACGCTCGACGTTATTATCTGTTAAATTTGGGCTTATTTAGTATTTTGTTGTTAAATTTGAATTAGTTAGGGCTTGTTTAGCATTTTATTGTTAAGGCGATGATGTCACTGTGTGTTAAGTTTCATGTGTTAATTTTCGGCCTATTTAGTGTTTTGATCTTAAAATTTAAAAGTGATCGATGTTTTAAACCGGTTTTGAATTAGTTGATCTTAAGTTAGGTTTGTTGATGTTGTTGATCTATCTATTGACGTTACATAACTTAGATTTGTTTATTAAGGTGTTATTATGTTAATGATTAATGAAAAATGCCGACACGCTATTAAGAAATTATAAGTATATATTAAAACCCAGAAGTTGGGTTTTGTGCCTATTTATTAACCTCCTCGGGTCGACTCGGGTGACCCGCTCCGCTTTTTTTTCTTCGCTAAAACCCTTTATTTAATCCTACTCGGGTAAATGCCAAAGTACACACGTGTCTTTCATCTTCTTCTTCAACCTATACCATCCACCGCTAAATATGAATTTATTGCATGAATGCCACATGTGGTTTAACTTTGGTAGTGGTTACTGACGTATATAATCTCTTTAGAGGTGCATTTGTTTGCGTTTTTGGGTTTTTATTTTTCTTAAATAGGAATCTATGTGCTTTGATTTTGGTAAGTTTTTAGGGTTTTTTGTTTAAGTTGTTGATTGTTGATTGTTAGTGTTTAATGTGTGAGATTGTGGATTTTATTAGGGCTTATTTTTAGGGTTCTTCGTTTTAGATTGTTGATTGTTGGTTGTTAGTGTTTAATGTTTGACTTTGTAAGTTTAATCATCCCTAATTACATCTTCGAGGGTTTTCATTTTTTAGGGTTTTCTTTATATAATTTGAGTTTTGGTGATTTTGGTTTTGGGTTTGAGCAATTTTGCAAGTCCCATTCATGTTATATATGTTATTATTAGTTTTATATGTTAAATTAACCGTATGATGCTGCGTCTGCAAGGTAGTGATGATCGTCTATATGTTTTAGCCTTTTAAGGATTGGTAGGTGTTTGGTATTTCGTTTTTAGTTGAAGATATCAGCTTTCTGGTGTGTGTTTTACTATTGTGAAGCTGATTTTGATTGTTTAGGCATTAGATAAGTAGGTTATGAAATGGTGGATTGATAACCATTATGGTTGGTAATCTTTAGCACGCCTTTGTTAGATGATCGTTGTGACACTCCGTAAATATTCAGGTCTTACTTTTAACCACTTAGGTAAAACTATTTACCGTAAAATTTTCAAATTACCATTTAATCTCAAAAGGAAGTTATCCTATGAGTGATA
>BQNB010032600.1:0-30059 GCA_026074375.1 Tanacetum coccineum | reverse complement strand
ATTTAAGTAGATAAGACATGTATTTTACCACATAATTATTTAAAGGGTCATAATTTTTCATTTTGGTATTTATAAGATTTTTATAGTTTTTATTTGTATAAGCATTTGTAAATATAATGAGGGGGTAAACAAGCAAGATTAACAAACTAACAATTAATAGTTTAAATATAAAAGGAATATTTTTTTTTCATTTTTGAATGGAAATTACATGAATACAAGATTTCAACAAATAAGAACATAAGGAAAATAATCCACATGATTTTAATTGTTGATATTATAGTTTAAAAAGGTGTATTTTTTGTTTGTTTGGTCTTTGATTCTTGTTTTGAAAACTACTGTTGTTTGTGAAGATTTTGGAGAAAGTGCGGCGTACTTGTAAAAAGTGGTCGTACTTGCTGAGATTTGCAGAAAAAATCGTCGCACAATATAATTGTGTGGTGCACTTTCTGAAGAAAAACGAATTCTTGGATCACCTTGCCAGAAAACTCCATGGCGATGTTTTAAATTTGACTGCAAAAACAGTAATAACTTAACTAAGAATGAACTCAATCCCCGACAATGGCGGCAAAAACTTTGATGTGTTATAAAAGCTTTAAATTTATATTACTAGTTTTATCTAATTTTCCAACTAACACACGGGTAAAGTATAAACCCCCGTTAAAAGTATAGAGTTTCGGGTAAGACAAGGTCGATCCACAGGGATTGGTATTCCAAGTAAAGTAAGAGATTTTGCAAAAATTTATCTTTAAGATTTGTCACGAATCTAAAGATAATTGATAACACGGATTTCAAATTATAAAGAACAATGTTTATTTGGGAGACAAGGGTAATGGAGGATAACTTGAGGCGATAACAAATTCATGAATTTAAGTATAATCTGATAAATGAGCGTCTGCTTATTCAAAAGATCGTCTACTTCACATAAGAAAGAATCCTCTCGACCTATAGACTTAATTATGGAGAATGCTTTAAGATTGATTCAAGTTTGGAAATAACAAATATCAACATTCTTAACCAAGTCGTTAGACATGAGGTCAAGCATTCAACATTTGTAGATTTGGGATGATGAGCATTTTATTAGCTAATTCTCACAAAGCTAATACCGAGTGGTTATAGACAGTCAACTCGAAATCAAACATAAAGTTCAGACCCTTTCGACCTACTTCCGAGCTAAGTGAGTGATCAACTGGTGGTCAACAATCAAAATATCTAAATATCAAGTTCATATTTACTCTTTACCAAAATCTATAGTTATCCAAGTTCAATCCATATTACCCCAACATTCCCAAATAAACATTATAAAACTACTCTATAATCATGGAGGTAAAACACATAATAAGCATATTAAATTCAGAAAACATAATAACAAAGAAGATAAGCATGTTTATACCGATTCCAAATGTAAATTATATTGATTCTTTAGATATTCTCCTTGAACAACAATAATAATACCACGGAAATTCAACTAAGTAACTCTGTCACAGCCACTATATCGCCTGAATTCCAACCTTCTTTTGATGATTACACGTGGGAATTGTGAACAAACTTACAAATTCCTCCTAAAATTCTTCCTACTTCTTATGATCATTACAGAAGGATTTTTGAGATGAGATGAGATGATTTGAGCCTCCAATTCATCCCATATTTATAGCCTTGAGGTGAGTGTCAGTTGGTATGAAAGGGCTAGTGAAGAGTTGGTGATTGAATGCAAGTAAATGCAATTTTGAGTTACTACAGGTGCAAGTGCGTCGCACTTGGTATTTTGTGTGTCGCACTTGACCGTAATTTGACTTTCTCTCTCCCCGACTTGAAGTGAGTCGCACTTCACAAATGTGCGTCGGCCTTTGCTACTTTTTCATTGATTCTTCTTTCTAGATCCTTCCTTTGATGACGGTTAATGGGATTTCTTTGCATTTTTAGTCCTTTTCCTCCTTTATGTTCTCGAAACACCTCTTACTTAAATAAACAACTAAACATGCACTATTTCATGCGTTAACACATATATTTCACTCATTTCTAAAGGATATTTTATGTATATTTGGAGTGTTATGAAATCCCTCCATACTTAGCTATTGCTTGCCCTCAAGCAATCCAAGCAAAAAATCTTTTATGAGTAGAAAAGGTAAACATGTTAATGATCACAGCTTTAGATAATGCGACAAAGCAACTCATGAATTTTTATGGATAAGATTAATTCACACTCTCTCAATTTAGTGAAATGGATAGTAAACGGAAGTCACTCATACGCACAGTCAAGAAATGTTAAAATTACCATAGGTTTGTACAAGAAACTAAACTACACGGACATGGCATAAGCACCAAACATAAACGTCAAAAGAGGTAATTTATTTAGTGATATTATTTATATATATGTAAGAAAAAAGGTTTATAATGAAATCATAATCCACCTTATCCGTAATTATAACAACTTCTTTCCTTTCTTCCTTCTTTTTTTTCATTTGGCTTATTTTTGCCTCTTTTTCACTTTTGCATTCATTTTTTCTCTTTGTTTCTTTCTTTGGGGATACCACTAGTACAAAAAGTGGTATTGGTCACACCAAAAATGTGTGACTATATACATATAGTCACACACGCGAAAAGTTTCATGTGTGACAAAAGGTCGCGCGGCCGTAGGTCACCTACGGTCACGCATTCGAGTTAGTCACACATAAGAAAGTTTTAGTGTTCGTATCCACACTTTTGTGTGACTAAATAGGTACAATTTAGTGACCGTAAACAATGTACAACCAACAAAGTATTTTTTTTGTATATTTAGTCACATACAATTAAACATATAGTTGCTAAAAGTGTTAATATGTGTGACCATATGGTGTTTAAAGTGAAGAAATGTGTATTTTGTGTGATTATTGTTCATCCAATGGCCTCATGAATTTTATGTTTATGTGACCTTTTGTAATATTTAGCCACACAAAGCATGTTTGTTTTGGGTATTTAGTCATATACAACTAGGCATAAAGTGACCAAAAGTGTTAATAAGTGTGACCATATAGTGTTTAAATTGAAAAATGTGTATTTTGTGTGACTATTGATCATCCAATCGCCACATGAATTTGAAGTTTGTGTGACCTTTTGTAATATTTAGCCACACAAAGCATGTTTTTTGGGGTATTTAGTCATATACAACAAAGCATAAAGTGACCAAAAGTGTTAATAAGTGTGACCATATGGTGTTTGAATATAAGAAATGTGTATTATGTGTGACTAATGTTCATCCAATGGCCACATGAATTTTATGTTTGTGTGGCCATTTGTAATATTTAGTCACACAAAGCATGTTTCTTTTGGTGTTTGTCACATAAAGTTAAGCATAAAGTGGCCAAAAGTGTTAATAGTCACACATCAAATTAAACAAAGAGTGACCAATAATATTGATAAGCGTGACCATATTATGTGAGTGCATCTTTTAGTCACATATAACAAATCAATAATTTGTGACATTATATTATATACTTTATATATATATATATTATATATTATAATATATTATTATATATATATATATATATATATATATATATATATTTATATATATTTTATTAATAATAATTTATTATATATATATATAATTTATTATAACAAATCAATTAAAAAACAAATACAGCAATTTCAAATTAAATAAAACTTGAATGTATATAACTGAACCAAATATACAATTGTAATATCGTACATAATCAAATTCTCAGCTAAACACAATCTATGAACAATTCTAAGTAGTTGCATAAAGGAATAGTTATTTGCTTGTTTCTAAAAAAGATGCCAAGCTGCTACATGTCTCTCTTCTGTCAGTGGAGCTCGTCATCCTACCTCACTATCAACGATCACCATTACCATGGCTACAACCACAACACAATGTACTATACAAACACGCATACCTTAAAAATAACAATCGAAGGTACTGCAATAGCACAAACTTCTTTAATAGCACTAATATACTCAAACAGTATTAACATATATATTAGCAGCAATAATTTCCCTTAATCCCAATAGCAGTATTAACAAAGAACCAACATCACTAATATATAAGCAGCATTAATAACTACCAATGGCCGCACTAATTTTCATATTGGCAGCATTAATGTTAAGCAGTATTTACCATGAACCAGTATTAATATCATATTGGCAACATTAATGTAATATCATACAAGTACAGAGATGAGAAGCAGCTTACAGGGACAAGAGTGTCAGGTATTCCAAGTACAGCTGCAACGAAGATACAAACTACTTCTCCAATGTTAGAAGAAATCATATATCTGATGAACTGCTTCGTGTTAATCTGCGGGTCTTTAGACATATGCAGAACTTGTTCCTTGACAGAATCGTTAAGCAAATAGGGGAAAAGACGCTCTTGCTTATTTGCAACATAGTTTGCTTCAAACACTTTGGTGTAGGCGGAAAACTCATGTTCTGCAGCCAACGGGAAATCATAGTTTTTTGTGTAGATACCTGTGATCTCTTGTATATTTGCAAAGGGAAAAGGTGATTTTACTGATATGACAGTAGTAGAAAAAAAAGATAGGCATAAGGAAGGAATTACAATTTCTTGGCCAAGGCGAGCATAACCAATCAGCTCGTCGAGAAGTATGACTTCTATGGATATTGGAGCAGTAGTAGGGGAAAGTAGGTAATGACGGCTTTGAAGGGTAAGCTTCTGATACTGTTGTATACAGTCTGTCACACGGAGAGCTGAATGTGTGAGCATATATACATTGATTTACTTTACAATGTAACTTAAGAGAACCCGGATAAAAATAAAAGTCACCTTCTCCCTAATGACTGTGAATGGCCCTTCTGATTGGCAATGAGAGCAGGAACGACCGACAACCTCTGCAGTAGACAACTTTTGAAGAAAAGAACCCAAAAGTGATGTGCATTTGTTACACGTATATTTCACTTCCAGCAAGTGTTGAAAAACTTCAGATAGTCGAGTGACAACTCCTACTATACTGGAAAAGTTTCCAACATAGTCATCTCCGCAAATGAAATAACAGCATAAATATCATTGAGTCATCAACAAACTGTTAACAAATTTCAATTGCCAACCAAAGGTTGATAGATCTATCATATAATATATATATATATATATAAGTATATAATCCGTACTTAATTGTTCTTAATGCACGCACATTTAATTAGGCAAACTGATATGGGTTTAGTTTAGAAAACAAAACTTACTTTTGAGTCTATATTATAAATGTATCCTTTAAGTACGGGTCATTTTTGTAATGCACACAATTATACAAACTGACCCAGTGTAATTTTGTAGTATGGGTCACTTTAAAAAACATTAACTCGTAACAGCACACAATTTATAAACCCAACCTAAATTGACATATTCGAACTAATAGCCGGCTGGGTGTTTAGTAATGCCAGAACATATGTTAGTCTGCAGCCCTAGTTGACCCATTCAAACTAATAGCCGATATAGGGCAGTTCAAATTATAAACCAAACAAGTTATAAGGACAAATAATTATAAACCCATTCAAATTATAAACCTATTCAAATTATAAACCCATTCAAACTAATAGTTGAAGTATTTTAACTTAGATGATTCAAAATGCACTCATGGTAGTTGCATCCTTCTCATAGAATGAGAATTGTACCTGCAAATTGTACAATAGCATTATGAAAAGAACCTATTGCAAAATAGCTTGACAGATTGTTCTAAATGCATATTGGTATGTGCTTAATTACACATACCATTTTCCATTTAAAACGAACTTAAAAGAATAAAAACATACCAAAAATACATTGTATTTGTATGTTTGCATTTGTATTGTGCAGGAACGGATATCTCACAAAAAGACGAAAAACCAAGCAAAAAGTAACAAAACCGGACACAAGATGGAAAAATGTATGAAGACGAAGCCCAAATCAAAGTCAAGTCAACTCCGAGAAGAAAAAGCAAAGAAAAATATAACTTGAGGGGTCAAAAATGCCAAACCCCTAAGTTATATTTTCATATAAACCACAAGGGCTGATTATGCCATTTGGGAGACCTTCATTTATAAAAGAAAGAAAAGGGAAATAGAGAATGAAAAGAAGAAAGATGTGGAGGGGCTTTTCTTGTACAAAGACCAAACATTCCCTTAATCATCTTCAACCTCTCTCTGTCAGAACCCAACTTGTATAAACCCTTTTCCCAACCTCCCGCCAATACCAAAACCAGCCAGCACCTTGTTTTGCTCCCTACTTCTCTGCAAATCACTAACGTCTACACAAATCATTTCATCCCACCCTACTTTACCCCCAGCTTTATAAAGTACCATGTTGGCAATCCCTCTCCTTCAACAAAGCACTTCGATGGCTGAGATTGTCTCCAAAGAAGCTCAAAAGAAATCAAAGGCTGGGATTTGCTCTAGATTCTCCTCACACAACTAGCACACTTGGTTTTATCTCTCCAAAGAAGCACAAGCTGCAAGATGAAGACTTCGGCTATAAATAGAGCCTTTTGTAAGCCTTTGAAGAATATCTTAGATTAGTTCTAGTTTTATTTAACTTTGCTTATTTTTCAAGTTCTTTAAGTTTTTTACTTTCAGTTGTAACACTATTCAAGTTTTATGCAAGTTGAGTTTTTAAAGTCACTTTATAATTCCAAGTGTTAAGTTTCTTAATTGAGTTGTTTCGTGTTCAAAAGCTCTCAATACAGCTTGTTTACAAACTGTTTTAACTAAGTGAACTTAAAAGGTTAAGTAGTTAAGAAATTATCACACCAATCACTCTCAAATATACCTCAGCCTTAATGTTTGGATGATAAGCCAGTTCTGGATGGGCTTATGGACTCTCACTAGCTTGCTTTATGCAAGCTAGAGCTTGTAGATTCATTGTTTGACCCTGTTTAGAGCAAGGGGTTTTGTAAGTCTATCTCTCTTTTTCTTATTATTCTTACTTTCAGCAGAACTGCTTGTTATAAGTTAACACTGCTAGGCCAAATCAGCCTATTTAAGTGCTTATTCTTAATTAAAATTGCTTATAAGTGTCTTATTTTGTTGATAGATAATCTGTTTTTAATTAATTTGAGAGAAAAATGATTTTGAAGGGGTATTTTCAACTAACAGTACTAACCTTAAGTTAGTTCTGCTAGTTAACTTTTGGAACAGCATTACCAGTACTAACTCCAAGTTAGTACTGCTAGTTCATTTTCTTGGATTTCAAAGGTAGCAGTACTAACTAACACTAGCAGTACTAACTCCAAGTTAGTACTGTCAGTTAAAACTGTTAGTACTGACAGGTCATTTTAGCTTATCAGCTTATTATTTCAGCTTGTTTAAGATTTCTTTAGATTTTTAGAGTAGATTAAGCTTATTTTAGTGTACTGTTTTCAATAGAACTTAATTGTCTTTTCAAAATAATTTTAAGAGTTAATCAGTTTTAGTTTTCTAGTTTATTTATCATTATAGTCTATTCTGGTTGCTTATTCTTATGCTTAAGTGCTTATTTTGGGTAGTTAACCTTCTGTTTTAGCTTATTTGCTTATTTCTTGTTTAATTGTGTTTAGTTAAGGCTAACAGTACTAACCTTAACTTAACAGTACTAACTTATAACTAGCAGTACTAACTTTAAGTTAGTACTGTACTAACCAACATTACTAAATAAATAAATACCAATATAAACACAATAAACCCAAACCACAAACAAATCAATCAACAATCAAAAAAACTCACAAATAAAATAACAAATATAAAACTCACCAATATCAACAAATAAAAAAAAAAAAAAAAAAAACAAACCCCAAAAAAAAACAAAAAAAAAATATATATATTACCATATCTTATAATTTTATTATCAAATTCTATTTTAAATCCCCCCCCCCCCCCCCCCCCCCTTTTGCCTTTGCGTAAAAGTTTTAAGTGTTTTTGCTATTTCTAGCCTTTTAGCTTATGATAGTTTATGTTCTTGTATTAATTTTTATGTGACATTTGCTTTCAGTATTAATTCACAAAACATTCCTTGTTACATTCAATCACCAATATCAATCGTTCTTCGATAATCCCATTTCTAGCCTCGTTTGGGACATAACAGACAGGGAACACTCATATACTGCTTCCGGTTATCTTGAATACGCGTGGTTTCATCCCTTGGTGTATTTATATCATATATAGATAGGTTTTAAGGGGTGAGCTCGCGCGCTGTCACATATTCTGTTTTGACATGAAAATGTCTAATAGTCCCTTAATAAATGTCGCTTGCTAGATTATTAGCCTAGGCTATTATCTAGTCATGTTTTATTGCTCAAAATTTGCAATTACTTATCTTGCATCTTTTATCCAATATGAGTCATACCTGGCGACAATTAAATGACAATTTGACCCATTTAAACTTACGGCAAGCTACTGATCGTAACAAAAGTGACCCCATTCAAAACTTGAAAGAAACCTAAACTGACCCGTACTACAAATGACACATGACCCATTTTAATCCAAACCCAACCTGTAAACTGAATTCTAACTAATAGCTTGATACGGGTCAGTTAAGTTAAATACACACAAATGACACACCGGCTGTGATAATAAAAGGTAACCCATAATAATAATAAACTTTCTTCACAACAAGCCCCTACTTACTTTGGATCCCCGCCAACTTTTGCATTTTCGAAGCCCCCCTTAAACTGAATTCCGAATTTCCTAAGTAGCTAAACATCCTTTCGCTTGAGTCCCTTCAATGTCTGCACCAATCACACAATCACAAAAACAGTAAAACTCAGAGTGTGCTTCAACATTAAATAGTCAAAGTATAGTAAACAAATGGATCAAATGAGTAGAAAGTCACCCAATGTGTTTTATATGCATACCACCTCAGTACCTCTTAACTTTATAAAAGCAGAAAATGAAACTGTCAGAAGAAAAAGTCAAGGACACTTACAATAATGACCCCCAAGTATGTGTTTCATGTCCTATCAAGAAAGCAGGCTGCACTCAGCGCCAGCTTGTGTTGGTGTAACAAGGGTTCTAGAAGCCTTTGTTCAAAAACACATGCCAGAAGTTGGTACCTAAAAAAGAAAATGTGAAAATATTTAAGTTTATTGTGCATGGAAAGCTGTAGGTACAAGTTTAATAGGTTAGGAATTTACTAATGGGGGATCAAGGGGTTATGCTTTTAATTTGCTTAAATGTAGATATCTTTACAACAGAAAGATAAAAAACCATGCAGCAGACTGAATAATGGGTCAAAACGATTCATTATCAGTGTAGGTTGAAACGGGGTGGATCGTTCTGGGTTGGTTCTTTTTTGAAAGGCAAGCTCGCACACACACGCACCCCTATATCATAGAGAATCCTACACAACCACATCGCAAGACTTGAACCGACAACCGGGCACATAACTTCCACATGGGTACCGCTAGGCCAAAGGCCCTTTGGTGCTCTAGGTTGATCAGCAGCCAACTTTTAGTTCATTTTCTTAAATTATAATTTGTAACTGGTGTAAATTGGCTTACCACATTCCCTTGTTAGCTAATTTTAGTATTTCCAATACATAAAACTTCCAAAATACTTTTATACAAAAAGCTAGATTACTATTGCATTATACTAATTAAAATGGATAGCCATCTTACCATTCCTTCTTTATAATCTTTGCCTCTTTTCCTCTTACCAGGAAAATAATCTTAATCATATTGTATAAAAGTTATGAATTCCATTAGATTATACATATGAATCATATAAAACTCAGATAATAATTGAAACCATTTACGAGTGTAACATTCACATTAATATTGGTGGCATTATGAAAGTCATGACATCAAGCTTTTAGCTGTACGATTTTGTTCAGGTTTCCTTGAAATAACGGCTACCATCACCACCTGATTGTCGTTATTCAGATATCTCTACAGAAGCTTCTGATATCTGTTAATAAAACAAAACCCAAATGAGAACTTTAGATAAAATACTTAACTCTACGTCTTATAAAACAAAAGCATACACCATAAAGAAATGTAAGATATTCACCTTACGGATGTTATCCACATTTGCTCGACCTCTACCCATCACATTACCAACTGCATGACCAGGAACCAACATCTCCAAGGCAGAAGATGACAATCTGATTGAGATCAATAATTAACATAACATGAGCAAACACCATAGGCTCCTGATGTAGAAGAGTTCTACATCAGCCTATATATAGTTATGGATACATACTTCCATGAAATGCATATGCTAGGATCTATGCTTTCTAAGTGACCCAAAATATAAAGATAATGCTCAATGATGGCTATCTGTTTGCTAGGATCTATGCTTTCTAGCTGTTACCTCAGAAACTGACAGATATTACTTATATAGATATTCGTCTAATGATTAATCAGGATTTCATCATCGATGTCACTTTTTTTCTTGTTAACTGATTTGGATATTGTAAAACATTTTTATTTGGCTATATTAGTAAACAATGATAATAAATATTAAATCCACACCGTCATGATATTCCACATTGGCTGTTTACTACACATATCCCAAGCTATATGTTATTTTCTTTATATAAACAGTGAACTGAAATAAACTTGTAAAAGGCAGTCTCAAGTCAGTTTCCTAGATTAACAATAAATCTTGATTCTTTGCCTGAACCCAAGAAGGTTTTGGACATAGAACAAGTGTCACAAAACTAAACTTGTCGTCAAGTAATTGTTTGCTTAGTACTAGTTACTAGCTTACATTAAAACCGAACAGAATGTGTTAATTATAGGTGGTTTGCACTGCGACGAAATTCAGATATATGTTCTGTGGGCACAACATTTTCAATAACGCTAACAACCTCTGGTCCAGAATGTTCACCTAATCTGATACGGGATCCCTTACAGCCTTATCCCTTAATCAAGGAAGGAAAATAAATTTTCGAATAAGATTTCAAAATCAAACTCAGAAATGACAGTATACAACCTGTTATATTATTTTTACACTATGACATTAGATAAAGCTCTAATTGTGTCCGGCGACGAGCTTTTTGGAGTGTTTAAGAGCATTTATAAGATAATGCTTGTATTGCAATGACGGCTTTTAAAAAAGCGTTTAGCTTTTACGTCATTATACAATATAGGTATGTTAGGCAAAACTATATAAAAGCCTAAACGCTTTTTTAAATGCCGTCATTGCAATACAGCATTATCTTATTAAATGCTACTTAAACACTCCAAAATGCTCGGTACGCCAGACACAATTAGAGCTTTATCTAATGTCATAGTGTAAAAATAATATAATAGGTTGTATATTGTCATTTCTGAGTTTGATTTTGAAATCTTATTCGAATTTATTTTCCTTCCTTGATTAAGGGATAAGGCTGTAAGGGATCCCGTATCAGATTAGGTGAACATTCTGGACCAGAGGTTGTTAGCGTTATTGAAAATGTTGTGCCCACAGAACATATATCTGAATTTCGTCGCAGTGCAAACCACCTATAATTAACACATTCTGTTCGGTTTTAATGTAAGCTAGTAACTAGTACTAAGCAAACAATTACTTGACGACAAGTTTAGTTTTGTGACACTTGTTTTATGTCCAAAACCTTTCTTGAGTTCAAGGCAAAGAATCAAGATTTATTGTTAATCTAGGAAACTGACTTGAGACTGCCTTTTACAAGTTTATTTCAGTTCACTGTTTATATAAAGAAAATAACATATAGCTTGGGATATGTGTAGTAAACAGCCAATGTAGAATATCATGACGGTGTGGATTTAATATTTATTATCATTGTTTACTAATATAGCCAAATAAAAATGTTTTACAATATCCAAATCAGTTAACAAGAAAAAAAGTGACATCGATGATGAAATCCTGATTAATCATTAGACGAATATCTATATAAGTAATATCTGTCAGTTTCTGAGGTAACAGCTAGAAAGCATAGATCCTAGCAAACAGATAGCCATCATTGAGCATTATCTTTATATTTTGGGTCACTTAGAAAGCATAGATCCTAGCATATGCATTTCATGGAAGTATGTATCCATAACTATATATAGGCTGATGTAGAACTCTTCTACATCAGGAGCCTATGGTGTTTGCTCATGTTATGTTATACTTATTGATCTCAATAATCAGTTGTCATACTTCTGCCTTGGAGATGTTGGTCCTGGTCATGCAAGTTTGGTAGTGTGATGGGTAGAGGTTCGAGCAAATGTGTTGGATAACATCATGTAAGGTGAATGATTCTCTACCATTTCTTTATGGTGTATGCTTTTGTTTTATAAGAAGTAGAGTTAAGTATTTTATCTAAAGTTCTCATTTGGGTTTTGTTTTATTAACATATATCAGAAGCTTCTATAGAGATATCTGATAACAGATCATCATGTGGTGATTGTGTAGCTGTTATTTCAGGGAAACCTGAACAAAAGCGTACAGCTAAAAGCTTGATTCAGACTTTCATAATGGCCACCTAATTAAGGTGAATGGTTTACACTCGTAAATGGTTTCAATTATTATCTGAGTTTTATATGATTCATATGTATAATCTAATGGAATTCATAACTTTTATACAATATGATTAAGATTATTTTCCTGGTAAGAGGAAAAGAGGCAAAGATTATAAAGAAGGAATGGTAAGATGGCTATCCATTTTAATTTGTTATGCAATAGTAATCTAGACTTTTTGTTTTTATAAAGTTTTTTTTGGAAGTTTTATGTATTGGAGAAATACTAAAATTAGCTAACAAGGGAATGTGGTAAGCCAGTTTACACAGTTACTATTTATAATTTTAAGAAAATGAACTAAAAGTTGGCTGTCTGATCTCAACCAATGAGCACCCAAAGGGACTTTGGCCTAGCTGGTACCATGTAGAAAATTATGTGCCGGTTGTCGGTTCAAGTCTCTGCGATGTGGTTGTGTTGGATTCTCTATGATATAGGGGTGGTGTGTGCCGCGACGCTTTACTTTCGAACTAAGACAACCAACCCAGATCGATCCACACCGTTTCAACCTACACTGATATGGAATAGTTTTGACCCGTTTATTCAGTTGCTGCCTGCCATGGTTTTTTAACTTTTCTGTTGTAAAGATTTACTTCATTTAAGCAAATTAAAAGCATACCTTGATCCCAATTAGTACAAATTTTCTACCTATTAAACTGTGGACCTAAGCTTTCCAGCACAATAACTTAAATATTTTACATTTTCTTTTTTTCGTACCATACATTTCTGGCATGTGTTTTTGAACAAAGTCTTCTAGAACCCTTGTTACACCAACACAAGCTGGCGCTGAGTGCAGCCTGCTTTCTTGTTAGGACAGGAAACACATACTTGGGGTCATTATTGTAAGTGTCCTTGCCTTTTTCTTCTGACAGTTTCATTTTCTACTTTTATAAAGTTAAGAGGTACTGAGGTGGTATGCATATAAAACACATTGGGTGACTTTCTACTCATTTGATCCATTTGTGTAGCTATTACTTGACTATTTTTGTTAAGCACACTCTGAGTTTTACTAGTTTTTGTGATAGTGTGATTGGTGCAGACATTGGAAGGGACTCAGAAACGAAAGGTTGTTTAGCTTACTTAGGAAATTCGGAATTAAGTTTAAGGGGTGGCTTCGAAATGATAAAGTTGGCGGGGATCAAAGTAAGTTAGGGCTTGTGTGAAGAAGTTTATTATTATTATGGGGTTACACTTTTATTTATCACAGCCGGTGTGTCATTTGTGTGTATTTAACTTAACTGACCCGTATCAGGCTATTAGTTAGAATGGTTCAGTTTAGGTTGGGTTTGGTTTAAAATGGGTCACTGGGTCATTTTTGTAGTACGGGTCAGTTTAGGTTGCTTTCAGTTTGAATGGGTCACTTTTTGTTACGGATCAGTTTAGCTTGCCGTAAGTTTAAATGGGTCAAATTGTCATTTAATTGTTGCCAGGTGTGACTCATATTGGATAAAAGTTGCAAGATAAGTAATTTGCAATTTTGGAGCAAATAAAAAATGACTAGATAACAGCCTAAGGCTATTAATCTAGCAAGCGACATTTTTAAGGGACTATTAGACATTTTCATGTTCAAAACAAGATTTGTGCATCGAGCGAGCTCACCCTTAAAACCTATCTATATATGATATAAATACACCAAGGGACGAAACCACGCGAGAGCAAGATAACCGGAAGCAGTATAGAGTGTTCCCGGGTCGTTATGTACAACGGAGGCTAGAATGGGATTTTCGAAGAAAGATTGATATTGGTGTTTGATGTAACAAGGAAATGTTTGTGAATTATTACTGAATGCAAAATGCACATAAAAATTAAACAAGAACATAAACTAGAATAAGCCATTAAAAATAAAAGTAGAAATAGCAAAAAACACTTAAAACTTTTTAACGCAAGCACAAATAGCTCTAATTAGCTTAAGAACAGACATAAGCTAATCTAAATCTAAATAGCAAATTTAAGCCATGCAATTAAGCTAAATTAAACAAGAGAAACAACAACAGTTCTAACAACAGTACTACCAGTATTAACTACCAAGTACTAACTTATAGTTAAGTACTGCTAGCCAGTTATAAGGTTAGTACTGTTTAGTTAAGGTTAGTAATGTTAGCCTTAAACTAAACACAATTAATACAAGAAATAAGGCAAATACAGCTAAAAACAGAAGGTTAACTACCCAAAATAAGCACTTAAGCATAAGGAATTAAGCAACCAGAATAGGACTAGGTAATGTAAATAACAATAGAAAACTAAACTCTGATTAACTCTTAAAAAATTTTTTGATAAGACAATAAGTTCTATTGAAAACGTACACTAAATAAGCTTAATATACTCTAAAAATCTAATTGAAATCTTAAACAAGCTGAATTAATAAGCTGATAAGCTTAAAATGACCTTGTCAGTAATAACAGTTTTTACTGCGACAGTTCTAACTTGGAGATAGTACTGCTAGTGTTAGTTAGTAATGATTACTTTGAAATCACAAAAAGGGAAGGGAAAAAAAGCGAAAAAGAAAAGAAGGAAAAAGAAGGGAAGAAGAGCAGATATAACTAGAGGAAAGTGGGAAAAAGAGGAAATAGTGACAAGGAAAAGGCGAAGAAGGAAAAAGAAGAAAGTCAGGAAAAGAAGAAAGAGGTGAAAGGAGGAGAAAAAAAGAAATGAAGAGTGAAAAAAAAAAGAAAAAAGAAAAAAGAAATCGAGGGAAAGGGAGAAAAAAGGAAAAATGGGTAAGGGAAAAAAGGAAAAGAAAAGGGGGAGAAAGGAAAAGGAGGGGGAAGCGGTGGTAGAAAAAAAAGCTAAAGAAACATGGGAACACAGAAGAAAGTGGGGGAAAGAAAAAAATAAAAAGAAAGATGGAAAAGTAAAGGATGAAAGGGATAAAAAAAAAGAAAGAGAAAAATAAGGCGAAATAAAGGAGGCGAAAGGAGTAAAAAAGAAAAAGATAAAAGAGGGAAAGCAAGAGAAAAAGGAAAAAAGCAAGAGGAGAATGACTGCCCTACGGACGAAAAGGGGAAGGAAAAAGAGGAAGGGAGGGAAAAAGAAAGGAATAAAAGAAAAAAAGGAGAAGAGAAAAGGTAAAAAGGGAAAGGGAAGGGAAGAGAAATATAGGAGGGTCTAGGATAGGGTAAAAAGGGTTCAAAAGGAGAGAAAGGGACAGAGAGAAAAGAAAAACAGGAAGCGAAAAAAGAAAGTGAAAGGGCGGCATAAAGGGAAAGTAAAATAAGAAAATAAATAAAGAAAAGGGAAGGGAAAAGAAAGAAAAAAAGGGAAAGAAAATGAATTGCAGTACTAACTTGGAGTTAGTACTGGTAGTTGTTAGTTAAGGTCTGTTCCAAAAGTTAACTAGCAGAATAACAAAAACTTTGAAACTTAGTTAGTATGTTAGTGAAATACCCTTCAAATCATTTTTCTCTCAAATAATTAAAACAGATTTTCTATTCAACAAAATAAGACACTTATATGCAATTTTAATTAAGAATAAGCACTTTAATAGGATGATTTGGCCTAGCAAGTGTCTTACTTATAACAAGCAGTTCTTGACTGAAAGTAAGAATAATAAGAAAAAGAGAGATAGGACTTACAAACACCTGCTCTAAACGTGTCAAACAATGAATCTACAAGCTCTAGCTTGCATTAAAGCAAGCTAGTGAGAGTCCAAAGGCCCATCAAGAACTGGCTTATTATCATCCATAACATTAGCTGTGGTTATATTTGAGAAGATGATTGGTGTGAAAATTTTCTTAACTACTTAACTTTTTAAGTTCACTTAGTTTAAAACAGTTTGTAAACAAGCTGTATTGAGAGCTTTTGAACACAAAACAACTCAATTAAGAAACTTAACACTTGGGATTGATAAAGTGACTTAAAAACTCATACTTGCATTAAAACTGAGTGTTCAAGATGAAAGTAAAAATGTAATAACTGTAAAAAAAGCTAAGTTAAATTAAACAAACTAAGAAACTAGATTCTAAGATATTCTTCAAAGGCTTACAAAAGGCTTATTTATAGCCGAAGTCTTCATCTTGCAGCTTGTGCTTCTTTGGAGAGATAAAAACCCAGGTGCTAGTTGTGTGAGGTTGTATCTAGAGCAAATCCCAGCCTTTGATTTCTTTTGAGCTTCTTTGGAGACAATCTCAGCCATCGAAGTGCTTTGGGAATGGAGAGGGATTGCCAACATGGACTTTATAAAGCTGGGGGGAAAAGTAGGGTGGATGAAATGATTTGGTAGGATGTTGAGTGATTTTGCAGGAGAAGTATGGGAGCAAAACAAGGTGCTGGCTGGTTTTGGTATTGGCGGGAGGTTGGGAAAAGGGTTTATACAAGTTGGGTTCTGACAGAGAGAGGTTGAAGATGATTAAGGGAATGTTTGGTTTGTGTACAAGAAAAGCCCCTCCACATCTTTCTTCTTTTCATTCCCTTTTTCCCCTTTCTTTCTTTTATAAATGAAGTCTCCCAAATTGGCATAATCAGCCCTTGTGGTTTATATAATAATATAACTTAGGGGTTTGGCATTTTTGACCCCTCAAGTTATATTTTTCTTTGCTTTTTCTTCTCGGAGTTGACTTGACTTTGATTGGGCTTCGTCTTCACACACTTTTCCATCTCGTGTCCTGTTTTGTCGCTTTTTGCTTGGTTTTTCGTCTTTTTGTGAGATATCCGGTTTACCTGCACAATACAAATGCAAACATACAAATACAATGCATTTTTGGTATGTTTTTATTCTTTTAGTTCGTTTTTTAATGGGGAAATGGTAATGTGTAATTAAGCACTAGACCAATATGCATTTTGAAAAATCGTCCAAGCTATTTTGCAATAGGTTCTTTTCATAATGCTATTGTACAATTTGCAGGTACAATTCTCATTCTATGAGAAGGATGCAACTACCATGAGTGCATTTTGAATCATCTAAGTTAAAATACTTCAACTATTAGTTTGAATGGGTTTATAATTTGAATAGGTTTATAATTTGAATGGGTTTATAATTATTTGTCCTTATAACTTGTTTGGTTTATAATTTGAACTGCCCCATATCGGCTATTAGTTTACATATTGTTCTGGCATTTACTAAACTGACCCATATCGGCTATTAGTTCGAATATGTCAATTTAGGTTGGGTTTATAAATTGTGTGCTGATACGAGTTAATGTTTTTTAAAGTGACCCATACTTCAAAATTACAGGGTCAGTTTAGTATTATTGTGTGCATCTACATTATTGACCGTACTACAAAGTACATTTAATATAGACTCTTAAATGTAGTTTTTTTCTAAACTATACAAATTATCAGTTTTGCCTATGTAAATGTGCGTGCATTTAAGAACAATTAGTACGGGTATATATATTATATATATATATATATATATGATAGATCTATCACCTTTTTGGTTTGGCTATTAGTTTGTTAACAGTTTGTTGATGACTCAATGATATTTAT
This sequence comes from Tanacetum coccineum, assembly GCA_026074375.1. Classification (NCBI taxonomy): domain Eukaryota; kingdom Viridiplantae; phylum Streptophyta; class Magnoliopsida; order Asterales; family Asteraceae; genus Tanacetum; species Tanacetum coccineum. The sequence goes on along the minus strand of BQNB010032600.1, from coordinate 12,221 downwards.
GCTGTTATTTCATTTGTAGAGATGACTATGTTGGAAACTTTTCCGGTATAGTAGGAGTTGTCACCCGACTATCTGATAGTTTTTTCAAACACTTGCTGGAAGGTGAAATATACGTGTAACAAAATATGCTCATCAATTTTGGGTTCTTTTCTTCAAACGTGGTTAATGCAGAGGTTGTCGGTCGTTCCTTGCTCTCATTGCAGCAGAAGGGGCCATTCACATGTCATTAGGGAGAAGGTGACTTTTTCTTCTTTATTCGGGTTCTCTTAGTTCATTTGTAAGTTAGCATCAATGTATATCATGGCTCACACATATCAGCTATCCGTGTGACAAACTGTATACAGCAGGTATCAGAAGCTTACCCTCAAAGTTCGTCTTTCCTACTTTCCCCTTACTACTGCTCCATTATCCATGAAGTATACTTCTCGATGAGCTGACTTGGTTATGCTTGCCTTGGCTAAGAAAGAAATTGTTAATTCATTCCTTATGCCTATTTTTTCTTGTCTTACTAATGTCATTTCAGTTATAAATCACCTTTTCCCTTTGGAAAAATATACAAGAGATCACAGGTATCTACACAAAAAACTATGATTTCCCGTTGGCTGCAGAACATGAGTTTTCCGCCTACACCAAAGTGTTTGAAGCAAACTATGTTGCAAATAAGCAAGAGCGTCTTTTCCCCTATTTGCTTAACGATTCTGTCAAGGAACAAGTTCTGCATATGTCTAAAGACCCGCAGATTAACACGAAGCAGTTCATCAGATATATGATTTTTTCTAACATTGGAGAAGTAGTTTGTATCTTCGTTTGCCAGCGTTCTTGGAATACCATGACACTCTTGTCCATGTAAGCTGCTTCTCATCTCTGTACTTGTATGATATTACATTAATGTTGCCAATATGATATTAATACTGTTCATGGTAAATACTGCTTAACATTAATGCTGCCAATATGATATTAGTGCTGCCTATTGGTAGTTATTAATGCTGCTTATATTTATTTGTGAGGTTGGTTCTTGTTAATAATGCTATTGGGAATTAAGGGAAATTATTGCTGCTAATATATATGTTAATACTGTTTGAGTATATTAGTGCTATTAAAGAAGTTTGTGCTATTGCAGTACCTTCGATTGTTATTTTTAAGGTATGCGTGTTTGTATAGTACATTGTGTTGTGGTTGTAGCCATGGTAATGGATGATCTTTTTTTCTTACCTTTTTTTTTCTTTTCTGTTGATAGTGAGGGTAGGATGACGAGCTCCACTGACAGAAGAGAGACATGTAGCAGCTTGGCATCTTTTTTATAAATAAGCAAATAACTATTCCTTTATGCAACTACTTAGAATTGTTCATAGATTGTATTTAGCTGAGAATTTGATTATGTATGATATTACAATTGTATATTTGGTTCAGTTATATACATTCAAGTTTTATTTAATTTGAAATTGCTTTTTGTTTTTAATTGATTTGTTATATATATTGTATATATATATATATTTTATTATATATATATATATTATATATATATATATATATATATATATATATATATATATATATATATTATATTATATATATAATTTTATGTCACAATTATTGATTTGTATAGTTTGTTGACTAAAGATGACTCACATCATATGGTCACGTTTTCAGTACTTATTGGGGGGGGGTTCACATCATCTTGTTTACTTGATGTGTTACATATTACAATTTTGGCCACTTTATGCTTAACTTTATGTGACTCAAACATCCAAAAGAAACATGCTTTGTGTGGACTAATATTACCATAGGGCCACACAAAACATAAAATTCATGTGGCCGTTGGAGGACATTAGTAACACAAAATACACATTTTTTCATTTAAACACCATATGGTCACATCTGGTGAACATTTTGGTACTTATGCTTACTTGTATGTGACTAAAATACAAAAAAAACATGCTTTTTTGTGTGGCACTAAATAATTACAAAAGGTCACACAAACCTCAAATCTTCATGTGGCCATTGGATTGATCAAATAGTCACAAAAATTACACATTTCTTCAATTTAAACACCATCATGGTCACACTGTTATTATTACTTTTGGTCACTTATCGCCTTAGTTGTATGTGACTAAAATTACAAACAACATGCTTTTATGTGGCTAAATATACACAAGGTCACACCAAACATACATATTCATGTGCCTGTTGGTATGAACAATACGACACAAAAATTACACATTTCTTCACTTTATAACTTCCATTGTATGGTCACACATATTAACACTTTTGGCCACTATATGTTTAATTGTATGTGACTAAATATACAAAAAACACGCTTTGTTGGTTGTACATTGTTTACGGTCACTAAATTGTACCTATTTAGTCACACAAAAAACGTGGATACGAACACTAAAGCTTTCTTATGTGTGACTAACTCGAATGCGTGACCGTAGGTGACCTACGGCCGCGCGACCTTTTGTCACACACGAAACTTTTTGCGTGTGTGACTATATGTATATAGTTTCAACATTTTTGGTTAGTGCCTATACACTTTTTGTACTAGTGATAAATGCCTATGCGGGTGTCTAACTAGGAAGCCTGAAAACATATCTCAAATGAAACTACGCCAGTTTGACATGTACTTATTCAAACCGGGCGGGGATGTCAATCCCAATAGATCTATCCATAACATTCGTGCTTAAAAATGAGGTAATTTAATGGTTCTGAAAAAGGGCGTAGCTAGAAGTATAGGTTATAGGGCATCTTTAGGACCAATCCGTAAACGAGCAATTTGTACTTGTGTTTAAGGCGTTAAAAATGAGCTATGTAATTTCACCCGAAGTAAAATAAGTACGGTAAAATGTGGGGCTATGAAATTCATCACCTTAATTGATGGTATATTAACTTTGGAAAACTCAACAGGAAAGTTCGTCACAAAATGATCGGTAAGCAACCCCTTTTTAATTTTATGTCGATTTAGAATAATGGAATTATAAATCATCTGTGTTTATATTTCGTTTTATCACCACCCCTAATAGAATTTATTTAGCAGTCTTTAGCAATTATTTATATCCAAATAATAATTATAAGTTTACCACTTTTATTATTTTTACAACGACAAAATATATATAGTTTAGTTAATTTATAAAATAATATTTATAAATTATAAACGCGTGTAAATATTATATAAGTTTTGCAATATTAGTTCCTATGATTTTTTATACGTCCAAACGGTCGAAATTGTCTAAAAACATATTTTACTATTCATGTCTGGAACATACATTTGTTAAATTGTGTGTTAGAAATTTTTTATGGTAATTTCAGAAAAATAGTCAAAGTTTGATTAAGAATAACTTTTCCGTTTTACACTTTTCAGCTTCAAATCTTACTCTATTATACCGAAAAATCATTTTGATCAAGTTTCTTGTTTTATGATTAAGCCGGTTCGGACTTGAAAGGGGTCAATATCACGAATCAAAACTGTCAAATTATGTAGAGAAAAATTGTTTTGTCGGTATTGATTCAAATCTGTTAATTGTCCATAACTTCTTTCGTTTTACGTCTGTTTTTCAAGTTATTTATTATGTAAGGAATCATATTGAAGGTACGAACATAATTTTAGGTTTTAACTCGTTTGAAAAAATCTATAACTGAAATGTTTAAAACGTGTTTTTGTCCTAAGATGCGTTTTACACACTTTAAAACTAAAATTTTAACCTCATTTTTACAAAATAGTAACCTCTAATCTAACCACTTTAACCTCTTTCACAATTAACACATTATAAACCCTACTTAATCACAATCCAACACTTTACCATGATATGAATAAAACATGAATTATTTATAAAGTGTTTTGAGCTTTGTTTATGAATAACTAACTTGACACTTGTTTATTAAAGCATATAAGTAATTATTATTCTTGATTTCTTTGCCAATATTCATAAAAGTTTACTGGTTGGTGATATAACTTTATAATCATGATGTTCATGTGCAAAAATAAATAGTGAAAGTATAAAAACATATATAAACATGATCTAGATAAATTAAATAACAATGAGTAGATGGAGTAGGCATTTATAAAGATTATTGATCACAAATGAAGTCCTAGGCTTTAATCATTTAACCCTAAGACTTATAAACCCAACTTAAAATTCTTGAAACCCTAGATTTTAAATCTTGAAACCCAAACTTGAAAACACCTTGGAACACCTTAGATATGAACCTTGAACACACTAGTATGCTAGAAATATCAAGAAAATGAAAGACAAAAGGAACCCTTTATGGCTTATTTTGTGTCGTGAGATTTGAGGGAGAAAAGAGAGACTTGTGTTTGATTTTAGTGAATGAAATGGAGTGTATGTGTGAAGTATTTTATTTATACAAGGCTTGCAAAATATCAAATAAAATATCTAGGAAATATCTAGGAGATATTTAGAAAAATATCTAGGAAAATATCTAGAAAAATATCTAAGAAAATATCTAGGAAAATATCTAGGAAAATATAAAAAGTTATAAATTATCTCCGTAAAATTATATAATACTTATTTGACGTAAACTTTTATTTGGAATGATTTATGTTGAAACGGAAATTTACAATTAATAACATGTAAACGTTTATTTTTATCGTAGACATTTTTACATTTTGTCATCTTCAAAACGTAGAGGAGCCGAAAAATATAAATAACCTTTTTAGGCATTATTTGTATTAAAATCCTTGATAACCAACCGTCTGCATAAATGGTTCAATGACCGTCATAGTTGCTAGTAAAATAAATGGATTTGCAGGAGTTTGCACTGGTAACTGAAGAGTAGAACGAAACATATCCACTGTGTAAACAATCTCCTGACTATCCAGCTTGAATATGATAGTGTCTTTAGTATCTGGAACTTGCTGACCGTGTTCCAAAATTGTTGTAGATAAACAACTAGAACATCTGTTATTGCAGTGAGAGCATAGCTCAGAGGACTATTAAGCAGAAGTTGTCCCACAGTCTTGCATTCTGGTGAACATGAGATATTCTGGAGCACATCATAGTTATTGCATCTCCTAATTCTTTGAACCTTGTGGACAAGTTGATCAGCAAGAATGATTAGTTGAAATGAGATAAGGTTATGAAATACACATTTACATAATATTTTTGTCTCTTTCCACTCTGTCTGTTTTTATATGCTCTAGCAATTCTTTTTGAGCATATTCTGATCATTTTCTTTCTCATGTGCCAATTCTTGCTTTTTCGGGCACATCTCATATGCTTTATTCGTCTTATTCTTTTAGTCTCATTTTGTATGCTCTGGCATTTCTTTTTCGAGCATACATAGATTTGCTTTTTCGCGTATGGATTTTATCTCTCTTTCTATTTGAGTTTCCTCACCAAAAAGCATTTGTGAAATGATACTCTTTTAAGAATAATAAAGATATACTCTTATTTTTAAAAATATCACTTTGGCAAAAAACACGTGTAGTGACAACCATTGATGTTTTAAGAAATCTAAGAGTATAACTTTATATTCTTATAAAAAAACTTTTCAGTAAAAGAGTACCACTTTTTAACACAAAAGTACAGCTTTTTGATAGAAAAATTGAGATAAAATTTCAAAAATTACAAGTTTTTAAAGATGTTTGAAAAAGTAAGATTATACAATAAAACTCGTGAAACAATAATTGGATGGTCACTAAGTCACTCACTCCTCATTTTGTTCATTGGAGAAAACGGTCTAAACCGGACATGACTTAGACCATTTACCCAATTGTGTTCAAAAGTCAGTCATAAACCATTTTGAACTGTTTTAGAAACACTCTTTTTCAAAACATGCAATTTGCTTTTTGAAACATGAGAATTCATTAGAAACATGATCACAGACACTTAAATCACAATCATTCCTTTATTTTCTCAACTCATTTGAATCTCTGATCACTGAATGAAAATTTGAGTTAACAAAAACATATTCTTATATACGATATTTGGATGGTCAGTAGATTGCTCAGTCCTCATTCTATTAAATTTAGAAAATGGTCGTAACCGGACACAATCTTCACCATTTTCCTGATTTATCAATATAGAATTATGATTATATAACTGAATTTATAATTAGATTTGTAAAATGCCATTTGTTTAACGTTTAAAGTCCATTTGAGTATCCGTAACCCAAATTATTAGCCCATTTAGAATTTTTGAAACCCATTAACCAAATTTATTGATAGATATCTGAAACCCAAATTTTAGTCCTTTTTGACTTACGAAACCTATTTATTTAGCCCAATAAGCCTTTTATGAAACCCATGTGATAGCCCACTGGAATGTATCAAGTTTGATGCCATTTCTGAGAATCCATGTGTGGGACATGCCATATAAGTAGTTCATTGAAACGATCCATGGCCTCATAAAAACGATAATCGAACTTTGCTGATTCTGTGTTGTTCTCATTGCGATGATTCGTCGTTTTAGAGGAGGGAAAAACTGGTTGTTGAATTTGGATACAAGATCGTCCAAGTTGAATAGATCAGAGGGTGGTACGGGTGCTCTTTTCAGCACTATTTTTGGGCTGCTCATCGATAGAGAATGAGAAAGCATAAGCTTAATCGTTGTAATTGAGAACATTGAGGACCCTCATTTTGGAGTTGTGATTTTGTTGAAGTAACGGATATGAGCATGCGGGTCTCTTTTGTCATGACCGAAGAACTGTTTGTTCTGGACAAGATGATTAACCCATGCTCTGCCTCGAAAATGTTCGCCACAATTTCGGATATAAGGATTGCGTCCTCGTACCCCTCGGTGGCGGTGCTTGGGAGCAATTGAGCCATAGTTAGAGTGTCTGCAATTGGTCTCTACGTAGGAGTTTCCTGAAATGGGTATCTATAGAAGAGGTTCGATAACAAATGGCGGTTCTTTCATGGTGGAGGAGATAGCTGCTCACGGGACTGAGATCGAGTGCGCATGCACAAAATGGAAATAAAAAAGAAGTTACACTAATTTTTTATTTTTTTTTTGGTATTTAAAATATATTCACAATTCTATTTTAAACGGAACAAGAGATAGACAACTTAAGGGGCCCCAATAATCGATCTTACTTCACGGTTGCTCTCAGATGAAAAAGCACAGGTGAGGCGGTGAGGAGTAGGAATAGGCGCAAGCGTATTTCTCCTTTCGGGTCGTAGTTCTTAGGAACAACCCGCTTTATACCACTTAATTAGTTTGTCATATCAGAATGAGGTGCGCCTGTATATCGTTAAGGGACACAGGGAGCAGTTTTAAATCTTTGGTATCGAGTTTGGGAATCCAAACACGTTCACTGGACAGTTATTATGATAATACTCAATTGAAGAATATTATATTTTGGTATATTTTTTACATTATTGATTTTATTCTTTTTATGGAAAATGTTTTTATATTTTGGTTTTCTTTTGTTTTTAGTTGATAGTTATACTTAATAGAGAAAATTAAAAATATTTTTACCTTTTTAAGTTTTTATAAGATAATATTATATTCACAGATATAAACGTAATATTGTAAATAGTAGCGATATTATTTGAAGCTTCCCCGGCAGCGGCGCCAAAATTTGACTACGCGCGAACCAACCCTTCTTTTTATGTGTCAATAAGTAAATATAAATATAAATACACAAAAAGGATCAGAATCCGCGAGACCAATGAAACCGGAAGCAGTATAGAGTGTTCCCGGGTCGTTATGTCCCAACGAGGCTGAAATGGAAAATCGCAAGACGATTGATGATTGTTTGTTGTTTGGATGTCACAAGGATGATTTGGGCACTAAAATTATAAAAATAAGCAAAAAAACAGCCTAAAAATAGCAATGAGAATAAGCTAGGATACAAGAAATCAAAAACTAGGAATGACAAAAACACTTTAAAACTTTTAACTAAAACACAAAATAAGCTCAAATAAACTTAAGACAAATCAAATAAGCTAAACTAACTCTAAATAAGCAAATACAAAAAAGCTAATTATGCTAAATTTACAAGTAAACACAACAAGTTTCTAAACAACAGTACATAACAGTTATTCAACTACCGAAGTACTTTATGGGACGTTAGTCACTGCTAGGCTAAAAGTTAGTACTGTTGTGTTTAATTTGTACTGCTAACTTTGAAATCCAGAAAATTGAACTAGCAGTACTATCTTAGAGTTTGTATGTTAGTAGTTAAGTTAATGTGTTTCAAAAGTGAACTAGCAGTACTAACTTAGAGGTTAGTTACTGTTAGTGTGAAGTTAGTACTTTGTCCTAAATAAATGAACTAAGCAGTAATATCTTGGAGTTAGTATGCTTGTTCAAACAGCCTTTAACTTTTTCAAAAATTCATTTTTATTTCAAACTTATTTAAAAAACAGATTATCAAATAACAAAGTTAAAACACTTATAAGCAATTTTCATCCATAAATAAGCAATTAATTAAGCTGAATTAGTCTTGCAGTTATAAACTATAAAACCAACAGTTGTATTATAGTAAATAGCAGTTTCTGAATAGATAAGTAAGAAAAAGAGAGACTTACTAAACCTTGCTCAAAACAGGATCAACAATGAATCTACAGCTACTTGCTTGCATTAAACAAGTTAGTGAGAGTCTCTAAGACCATCAACCTGGCTTATCATCCTACTAACATAAGCTGAAGGTATATTTGAGTAGTGTTTGGTGTGATATTCTCTTAACTACATACCTTTTAAGTTCACTTAGTTAAAATAGTTTGGTAAACAAGCTGTATGAGGCTTTTGAACATAAATACAACTTAATTCAAAACTAACACTTGGGATTACAAGTGACTTTAAAAACTTAAATTTGCATTAAAACTTGGAAATGTTACAAAGCTAAAAGCAAAAGCTGTAAATGACTGAAAATAAGCTTAAGTTAAATTAAAAACTAAAAACTAACTAGATAGATAGTGATGATTTCAAGAAGTCTCTATATAATTAGCCGATAGTATTGACTTCATTTGTGCTTCTTTGGAGAGATTATAAACCAAGGTGCTAGTTGTGTGAGGATGAGACTAAGCAAATCCCAGCCTTTGAATTTCTTTTGAGCTTCTTGGAAACAATCTCAGCCACGAAATCGCTTTGGAATGGAGGGATTGCCAACATGGACTTTATAAAGCTGGGATGGGTAGTAGTAGGGTGTTGAGTGATTTTGCAGAGAAGTATGGGAGCAAAAAACGGGTGCTGGCTGGCTGGTATTGGCGGGAAGAGTGGGAAAGAAAAGGATATACATTGATTGGTTGTGAAGGAGAGAGGTTGAAGATGAATTAAGGGAATGTTTGGATTGTGTACAAGAAAGGCCCCTCCATATCTTTCCTCTTGTCATTCTCTTTTTCCCATTTTCTTTCTTTCATAAATGAAGTTTCCCAATTGGCATTTTCAGCCCCTGCGGTTTATATGATAATATAACTTAGGGGTTTGGCATTTTTGACCCCTCAAGTTATATTTTTCTTTGGGCTTTTTCTTCTCGGGTAGTAGACTTTACTTTGAGTTGGCTTGTCTCCACACACTTTTCCATCACGTGTCCTATTTTGTCGCTTTTTGAATTGGTTTTCCGTCTTTTGTGAGATATCGTTCTGCACAATATAATTAGCCAAACACAAGGCATATACTTGCTTTTTGAAGTCCGTTTTTTGGTCGATTGTAGCTCGTTTTTAGAGGTAAAAGATATGTGTAATTAAGCACATATCAGTACTCATCTGACTATTGAGTATTTTAGTGAGATTCTTTGATGACCCTTCTCATTTTTCAATCTTGAGTTTCAATTCATCTCTTTCCTTAACAACCTTTTCTAATTCCAGATTTAAGTTGTTAATTTTTATTTTTCTACACTTAAGATCATAGTTTTGAAAACTCATAATCTCTCTCCCCTAGCTAATTAGTTACTTTTGTCATGTCCAAGAATTCTAGCTTCTAGTGACTCTAAGGCTATCTTATAACCCCTAATTTCTAGTTTAGCTTTGTGCTTTTCTCTCTTAGTATCAAGGTTCCATCAGCATTTGTTGTTGTTTGAGCTACTGGTTTGAATGAGTTTCCATTCTCTATGACATCCCATAGAGCATAGTCTTGTACTTGAAAGTATTGCTCAATCCTAAGCTTCCACATCTCATATTCACCCTGTTTGAGAAGGGGCAATTTTGCAGTAGTATTGGTTTGTGCAGTTTCTAGATCCATCTCTTCTTTGTGAGTAAAGAGTTCTTCTAGATCAAAGTTTCAGAACACAAGCTCTGATACCACTTGTTGATCCCAACTTAAGATCTATTCTTTAGCTTGTAAAGAGTATGTTACCTTGGATAAATCCAAAATAACAATGGTAGAAACTTTGTGTGTATATTAAAGAGTATGCGGAATCTACTCTTCAATACTTAGAAGAATTATGAATGTAACAGTAAATATGAATGAACAAAGATGTAACAAAAAGCTTCAATATTATTAAGATCAATAATACGAGTACTCTGTCTAGTACTAGGGTTTACAACCTTGAAGCTATGAATATCTAAATCGTATATGAATGTATGTATCTAACAATATGCCCTAGGACCTCCTTTTATACACCAAGGAGTCCTACAAGGCTTACAATACTTTCCTAACATATCATGATCTTTTCTATAAACAAACATAATCTCTTAAACAAATAAGTTATACATATCTTCTTTACAAATAACTAATACTTATCTTCGTAAGTATTCTTGTTCTCCAATCAATCTTTATCTCTTCTCTGATAAGCTTTTGATCTCATCTTTGTCAGCATAAACCTTCTAGCAGATGTAATCACTCGGCAGTTGTAACTGAGCACAAGCAGCATTAACTACTTAGAAGTTTACTCTAGCAGTACTAACATACACTAGCAGTACTAACTTTTGTACTAGAAGTAGTAACTACTTAGTATATTTTTAGTCTTCATCTCTACGCAGTCTTAACTTCTACTAGCATCAGTAACTTTATACTAACAGTACTAATTATACTAACAGTAGTAACCAGCAGTAGTAACTTTTATACTACCAGTATTAACTACTTAGCATAATTTTCATTAGTATCTCCAACAGTACTAAGTTATACTTGACATCACTAATATATACCTGAGCAGTAGTAACTCTAAGAATCATCTTGAAGTCTTTTAATCCCAACATATACTCTTGTAATTGTTTAGTTTTTGGTATCATTCGCTAACTCGGTTAGTTTATCTTGTCATAATTAATACTCTTGTATTGATTATGATGTTTGAAGGCTAATACCTTCGGGTATTGGGAATTATTATAAAGATTTAAATGTTTGGTTTTGTTTACATCGATTGCTTAATTTATCGTTGATTGCTTCTTTATGTTATTAGTTTATACTTGTTTACGTGCTTTTGTATGCGACCTATTTGTAGGATCCCTTTGCTTAATGGATCTTAACCTTTAGCTTGTAAAGGGTTTGTTTCCTTAGACAAATCTAAAGTAACAATGATGAAACAATGATTAACTACTATTGATTATGCGGAATTTAATCAACAATGTAAAGAAGAATATAATCAAAACACTTTTATATTGAACTTTGAATCTGCCTAAGTTACAGATTACAAACTATGATTTGCTATTCAATCTCTATGATCTTCTGTAGAACTATATCTATAAACTATGCCTAGGGATCCTTTTATAGACTAAGGAAACCCTAATGGGCTTTACAAAACGCGTATAAAGATAATGCATATCTTTTCCTAAGATATCTCATGCATATCTTTAACTCTAACTAACTTCTGCGTGAGCAGACTTAACTATTACATAAACAGTATTAACTATTTAATACTGCCAGTACTAACTATGATAAACCTTCTACCAGTACTAACTATTACACTAGCAGAACTAATTATAATACTAACAGAATTAAGTCTGTTATACAAAATTCTTAACAATCCTCCCCTAAACTTGAACTTCATTTATTAACTTCAAGTTTCTTCAGTTTTCTTCAGTTTAGGCTTTTGAGAATTGTATCCAAGCATGTCTTCAAGTCCTTAGCTTTTCTTGAATAATGATCTGTTTGATATTCTTTGAAAAATTAGGTCATACTTTATCTTTTGGTCTTTGTCTTCTCTTTACAGCTACACAGCAACATCCAACTAAGTTGGCTTTATAGTTTTTGGCAAACTACCAGCCATTAACGGATTTAATATGTCTTTGCCATGAGCCGTTTGATATGGACTAGTCAATGCTTTATTGTAGTAACAAGGTGCATTGATAACCTTATAGTTTTTAGCAAACTATCAGCTATCAA
>BQNB010032599.1:37273-52204 GCA_026074375.1 Tanacetum coccineum | reverse complement strand
GGTTGGTTAAATGTTGGAGTTAACCATCTGTGAAAATATGTTTCTTTGTACAGCTGGCTTATCGTTTCTTGAGTTCTGCAATTTTTTTTTTGTGAACTTCTTCAGTTATTGCCTGTTAAGATAATCGTCATGGCTCTAGTTAAGGATAATAAAAGCACATGCATTTTGGTTAGAATTTGGGAAATTCATAAGCAATCATGTTCTTGTAATTTAGTAACCGGCTGTATCTTTAAATAAGCATAGGAAAGTTATGTGTGATACATGCTTCATGGGTTTAAATGTGTGTATAGTGCTACAAGCTTTTTATTTGTACTTTGCAACATATGATTATGCGTAGATTTATTAACCGATAGTTGGTGCTACCGAACTTATTTAGTTTTATTGGATTCTGTTCTCTTGCTCCCGTCTGCGGTGTACATATCTGGTATAGAATTATGACCTTATTGTTAGCTGGAATATTTAAGCAGAAACAATAGACGGGACATAATGTATGATGTGGATATTAAACACAAAAGTACTGGTTTGTGAAATTGAATTGAAACTTCAGATTATACCTCCATATTCTAAGTTTGCTTTCGACTACAAGTGTTCATGTTGCACCTTTAGCGTATCAACTCCTAATAGGATTTCAAGCTTTGACTATTAACCAACAAAGTCACCCAATATCACTAATATAGTATGCTATTTTCATGGTCTGGAGCCTTTAGTGATTAATGACTTGTTAATAGTTTATCACTCAAAATCTGTATTCCTTTTAGATTACCAATGGGCTACTTGGATAGTGCATTTTTTAGTTGGTTTTCTTCTAGGAATACTTGATTAACCATAGGAGTTTAATATTTTGGAATTAGTTAGATGACAATTGTACAGTATTATATGTGGATTTTAATGACATGAACTTTGTTAACAAGTTACTTTGATCATTCGTGCAGCCATCGCCACAGTTGTCACAATAGCAGAAATTCTCAAGAACAACGGATTTGCTATGGAGAAGAGTAAGGATTCTTAGGTCGCGTTTAGTTAGAGGAAAACACTCATGTTTTCCACAAAATGTTTTGTACAAAACAAAGAAAACAGAAAGTGTGCTCAAGTCGCTTTGTTTCCAAAAAATTATCCTTAAAACAAAAATCCTCTATTTCCTAACGTAACAAGGAAGATTACAAAACAAATTTTGGTTGTTTCCTTGTTTTCCTTTGTAACCCAAAACTCTCCATCCCCTTCTGCAAAATAGAAAATACAAACATCAACTAAACGCTTTTCTTCTATATTCAAGTGTTTTGTGGAGATAAATTTCCCTTCCAAATTTTTACAAAATTAGAGATAGAAAACGAGATTAGTTTTTCTCCAACTAAGTGCACCCTTAAGAACTGTTATTTTTTAGTTGTGCATAAATGTGTATATAATATTATATATTAATAATGATTAAAAACTATGCAGAGATCATGACATCGACTGTTGACATGAAAGATGAATCTAGAGGGCGTCCCATCCAAAAAGCCAAGGTAAAGTAAATGAAGAACTACTTAGGTGCTTCATCGTATTAGACATGTTATGTACCAACTTAGGAGCTCTACATACACCTGATATTAATCATGTTGAAGCCTGCCTTAAACCCTTTTTTTCTTCCGGAGATTAACTGCTAATTTTTATTGTCAACACATCACCATGCAAATCTCATCACTAATTCTGAACCTTCAAAATGATCACCAATTGCTAATGAAAAGATGAAAGTAAAGTATAATTTTTATAACCATTTTTTCATTGAATTGAGATTCATTCATTAATTTTGTGAATTAGTATTTTTAATACACTTAAACGGCGATATGGTATAAATATGGTGCTGACGTTGATATGGTTTATTTTTGTTAGATTGAGATATTGCTTGAGAAGACGGATAAATTTGATGAACTGATGGCTGCTGCTGCTGAGGAAAGGGGGGAGCTTGCAGATGGTGAAGAGCAAAGTTAATGACTTTAAAAGCATTTCTTGAATCACTGTCATCTGTTTTGTTTTGAATGGTTGGTACTTGCTAGACATAGTAGACGTTGGCATAATCTGTATGCTAATTCAATTTTGTGTTGTTTGAATGGTATTCTTAAGATAGCAACTTGGCTATATGCATATACGGATGATTTACTTTTCTTCTTTCAACTTCTCAAATGGAGTGATTGCTGTTTGTTGGAATTTGATGAAGTCTAGAATTGAGGATCTTGAGATCTTCATACGACTAATGGTTGGAATACCAATTTTTCTCGATTTCTGTTTTGTTTGGGGGGTTTGAGAGCTCATTATACAAAATTTACAAAACCAGGCTTCTGTAGCTCCATGTCGGCTATTTGAATGTATGACAATGGTATCAAGTACGGGTGAGCATTGGGTCGAAACTGACCCGAACCGAGAAAAACAGACCCAAACCGAGTTAAGGATTTTTGGAAACCGAGAACCGAACCGAATGAACCCTATATAAACCGAAACCGAACCGAATAAGCTCGGTTCGGTTCGGTTTAGTGGTTCGAACCGACTAAAATGCTGTTTGAGCCGAGCCGAACCGAACCGAACCGGCTAAACCGAAATAGATATCCAAAACCGAAAACCGAACCGAATAAGCTCGGTTCAGCTCGGTTTGTCGGGTCAGGTCGGTTTTCGGTTCAGTTTGCTCACCCTTAGTAGTTAGTATCAAGGGTATACTTGTCTCAAAATTTAGCATTGTTGAATTTGGCAGAGGTCTCGGTTCAGCTTGATTCATTTGGTCCAGATCTTCCTCTAAATCTATTTGCTCGATTAATATACGTCAAACGGATACATGTAGTTCTTCAAAGCTAGTCGAGCTGTCTTGAGTCAGTGATGTTAAAAGGTGTGCACATCATGTTCGTTAATGTACATTACTTTAGGCTGATTGTATCTAACATTTCTATCTGTTGTATGCTCTACTGTGTGTCATTACTCACAAACACCTTCCTCATAAACACAAAGCTATTTTTTTTTAGAACGACAAATTTTTACACTCTACACCACCCATCTCACAAATTCTATCTCACATGTCTCCGACGAAACTTGAACCCACAACCTCTAGGTTGAAGGGCCACTCACATACCGCTGGGCCAAGAGGCCTTTGGTATAAACACAAAGCTATTAGCCAACTCATAAATACAAAACCATTAGCATATTTTTTTTCTCATGAATAAATTAAAGTCTCGTTCAGCAGCAGTGCATCTTCACATTGAAACCGTCTTGGCCAACTTAAAATTAGTTGAGTCAGAGCCAGTAGGAGCAGTTATCAAGTTTCCAGACATGTAAAAATTGTTGTAATTAATTCGGGTTACTAGATCTGCCAAATGTGGAAATTGACTGGCATTCAGCTTGAAAGATAGAATCCTGAGGAGGAAGGCCATGCAAACGTCAAACTCTTTCTCAATTCGATCCACTTCCTTCTCACATCTGGCTTTGATTGCAGAAACTGTTCCACTACTGGATAATGTCTGCTGGGCCGAATAGAAGTCTAGTGCTAGTCCAAGTATACTATTGATCCGATTTGCAATCAATGCCCACAGCTTTTCTGGGACTACAAAACATTGACGCTGAATTGACAGTAAGTAGATCTCGTGTACTTCAATCACTTCATCAAGAGATCCAGCTGCTGCCATACCTTCACATAATTCACGCCATGCGCTGTGGTATACTCTGTCCATAACATATTGATGAAACGCGTCGACGAAATGAAGCAGTTTTTGCTCCACCAACAATCTATGCTTCCGGTTAACTGTTGTTGTGCCTCGTTCCTTCCACATCCATCTTCGAGTCTTATCAAGGACAAATTTTGCACGCTTGACCCTCAATAAGAAATTCATCACCTTGTTGTACTGGCTTAACGCTTCAACATTTGCAATAAGTTCAAGTGGCCACGGGACCTTGTATGTGAACTTAAGTGAGTCTAGGTCATTGATTCCAGCATAACTTTTAGGGGGACTTGGCGCAAGAAGTGGTGTAGTCTGTTGAGCATCCCTATTTGTTAAAGACACAACTAAGGAATCCGGTGAGCTAAGTACTGTCCTGTCGGCAGAGTTTCTAATTGATTCCTGTAACACAGTGTTCAACTCAAAATCATCATCCCATGATTCTCCTTTGTCCAGCTTATTATAGACTACTGTCAAGAAATGCTGTAGTAGATCACCAGAGCCTAACAAATATACATCACGCAGTACTCTTAACTCATCCATCAATTTCCAGTCATGTAGCAACTTTGACAGGATCTGATCGCCAATATGATCGACCTGCTTCTTGATGTAAAAACTAAGGCATTCCTGCAGAATTACAACAGGAAGTGGAGTAGATTTTGGTTCAACAATTTGAATCCAGCTGAGGACTTTGGACACAAGGGTGCTATTCTTCTGAAACGGTAAAAGCTCGGACGTAATAAGGTCCTCCTCAAAAGACGGGAGAATAGTCGGAAATGGGAATAATGATTCCACCACTTTGATGTCATGTTGAGAGCGAACGTTTTCAGAATCACCAAACGGAAAACCAGTAGCATAATTTGTTCCTTTAGCTGCGGTCCCACCGTATATAGCCTTTCGCAATTCCTCGTCATTCAAAGGAGGGAGAACATAGTTGTTAGACAAGTTTAATGAATTCCAATCACCGGTGTTTGCTTGAAGGAGCTTTTGGCATACAGTGATTGCGGGATTTTGAGGACAGAAGGAGCTAACACCAGATTCCACACTATCTCCTTTCCTCTTAGCACCCTCCCTCGTTGCAGGCAGTGCATCAACCAAAAACTTGTACCAAATCTTCTCCGAGCAGTCATTGCTTGTATCATTACCTCGTAATTTCTCGGTCCCCACATATGATTCATTTGCAGAAATAATTTTATCATTTTTCCAAAAGAATTGAGACATGTGATCTCCGTGACCCATAAGAGCTGTTAATGACAAACAAAATATCTCTGATAAGCTTAGCTGCATCATGCACCGTTGGTTCTCATGTTGCCTACCAAGTAGTGCAGACGATGATGATGATGTGATAGGAACATGTTGGATCAACTGCAAAGACTTTCCAGCCGAAACAATTTCTTTAGCAATGTCCTTAAAGAACAAAGGACAGACAACAAGATCCCTTCCGTTTTGGCCCTTTGTTGATCTTATGAGGTAACTCTTGTCCCAGAATTCAGCCGCATCTATTGCAATCTCTTTATTAGCATAAAAGAACAATTCCTGAAAGGGGTCATCCAATATCCCCTCAAAGATCCAGGAATCAAGAAGCTCAATATACGGCAATAAGCATCCAACAAACAGATAGAGCAGCATCCTGTATGAATCTTCCTCGCCACCTTGGACAAGGCAAGCATGATTAAGTTTGTCATAAAGATAGTCGAGGATGTGAACCGCCATTTCAGATGATGAGAAACGAGAGTGTCTGGGGATGGCACCATGCACTATCTCCAGTAAGTATTCAGCTCCGGCACAAAGGCTTGTTAATGAACTTGCTAAACCCAAAAGGGTAGGAACAGTGGGAGTATTATAGATTTGAACTTCCTCTTTCAAAGCTATATCCCGTAACTTTTTAAGACAAGCAGAAGCTGTTGAAGCAAAAGCTGATAAAGTAGGCGAAGATGTTGTTTTAATAATCTCCTTAGAAGAGAGGGTTATTTCAACCAATTTCAAGCAAGTAGCTGAATAAATGAATTGATCCAAAACCGTGCGAAGACTGGTCTGAGAGAGATGGGCTAGATGTACATTATCATCTTTAGTTCGATAACACCGTCCAACCGAATCCCAAAAAAACAAATTGCTTGAAAACCCTTGAAGTATCTGCAACACGCCTCTGATCTATACATAAACATAGAGCGTGTAGGAGCGTTTAGCTTTTATAGTTTAGAATATAAAGCTTGTTTGGCAAAAAGCGTTTAGCTTTTGTTTGAGAGCTCCTATTTGAAAACACTAAGGCTATGTTTGGCAAAAGTACTAGTAGCCGTAGGTTAGGAGTAGCTGTTTGATTTATAAAACTGTTGAATAACATAGCTGTATTTGTAATTACAAAGTGTAAAATGATGTAATAGTTAAACGTTTTTGAGAGAAGCATTTCAACTAACAACCAAAATGAAAAAACTAAACGCTTGATGCCACACAAGCATAATGTTCTAAGCGCTCCAAAAAGATTAGTCACCAATAGCATTTTACGTATTTTACATTTTATAATTACAGATGGACGGTATCTACGTTACCAAACACTATTAGAAAAACAAATAGCTGCTGCTAACTGATATCGATTGCGGCTAATACTAGTTTCTCCAAACACAAACAAGTCTAAAAAGAATGTAATTAGTTAAACGTTTTTAAGAGAAGCATCTTTCATAGAATTACACCTAAAATAGAACAAACCAACGCTTGATGCCACACATGCATTATTGTTCACTTAAGCCGCTCGCCTATAAAAGATGTATCCAATAGCCATTTATTCGTATATTTAACTTTGTATAATTAACAGACCTTCATGACGGGTAGTAATTCTAGTTACATCACCTCTTATATTGAAAAAAAATAGTTGATGTAAATGATATCCGACATTGCGGCTATAACCACTAACTAGTTTACTAGTTTCTCCAAACACAAACAAGTCTAAAAAGAATTGAATGAAAAAAGAAAAAGTGAATAGATACCAATTGAAATTCATTAGTACGAGAAGAGGGCAAAGGAGATGCGAAAGGGAAGCTACCACCAGCAGTATTGATTTTCTCAATCAAACTTTCATTTCTACTTTTAACTTCCATTATAATAATTATTTGATCGCGGCCGGAAAGTACCGAATGTTGTTGTTGTTGTGTCAAACTAATTTTAATTCCATCAGCGCATCTGAATTTGCTTCTAGTTTAAAGATGTTAACTGTTTTGATTTTTGAAAAAGAAATCAAAATTGTTATTTTTTTCTTTCTTTTATATTTTAAATCTATTAAAGAGTCTCAAATTATTCTCTTTTTTTTCTTTTTTTTTCTTTTTTCAGGTTTTGTTCGCGTGGTTTGGAAAGTGCATTTGGGAGGAAACCTGAAATCTATTTTAGGGGCAGTTTGTTTTATGGGTTTTGCCCAAAGGGTTTAGGGTTATGATGAAATTACTCGTTTGGTTTGCGCATGTCAGATTTAAAATTGGGGTTCAATTCTGAAAATAAAGGCATATGTAAAACTTGAGGTGATAACTTACTCTGCACATATTTTTAAGAAGACCCACTTTCAATATTCTTTTTCTTATTTATTATTTATAGTTTTTTTATATTATTTTTTATTCTTGTCGAGAAAATGATTGTCATAACGTGTATTTTTTTTTTCAAAAATCATACTTTATGTTTTACTAATAGACACATTCATTATTTATTCTATTTTAACATTAAAATAAGAGTTATGATATATAGACCTACATAATAGACCTACAAATAGACCTACTTCATTCATATTTTGACAAGTGTCAAACACTTATTCTCTCTCCTCATATTCATCAATTAAATTTTCAATTCTACCGATCATAGTTGTAGGTCTATTTTTAAACACACTACTTAGGCCTACAAATCATTTTTGTTAAAATAATTATTAATCTTAATCATAATTTATATCTCAACATACAAAACAAACAACTTTTTTACTTTCAACCTAAACCTAAATCCTAACCCAATTCCTAAAGTATCAACGAACCAAATGCACCCTTAGTTTTTGGTTGAATTGAAATGACCAATATACCTTTATGTTTCTTTTTTTCATTTTCTTTCCATTAATTTCTTTTTTAAACCATAACTTATTCATCATCATCATTACCATCAACAAGAACCCATTATAATCATCGTCTTTTTCAACTCATCATCATCTACAACCACCATCATCATCTTCAACATCACAACCCAAAATTAACCAAACAAAGCATCACAACCTAATTTCTCTATCTAGAATAGAGGTGGTAATTTTAGACCCATGGGTCTAGATGAGTCTAGTTGGTTAAATATTTTTAAGGGATGAGGTCTAGATGAGTCTTTTTTAAATTTATAGATGGGTGTAGCATTTTTCCCTCAATATTATAGATGGGTCTAGTTGGGTAAATATTTTTAAGGGATGAGTCTAGTTGGGTTTCCCTTAATATTTATATATGGGTCTTGTTAGGTATAATATTTTTCATCCGTTTTTTACGTTTTTATACGTTTTTGACCGATTTCTACCGTTTACGACCGATTTCTACCGTTTTTGTCTGTTTTTGACCGATTTCGACCGTTTTCGACCGATTTCAACTGTTTTCGTCCGATTTCGATCGATTTCCATTGTTTTTTACCGATTTCGTCAGTTTTTGACCGATTTCGACAGTTTTCGACCGTTTTCTTACGTCTTCGACCAATTTTTACCGTTTTCGACAGTTTTCGACCGATTCTGACCGTTTTCGGCCGATTTCGTTCATTTTCGAACGATTCCGGCCATTTTCGTCCGATTTCGACCGATTTTGACCGTTTTTGACCGATTTCGACCAATTTTCGCCGTTTTCGACCGATTTCCACCAATTTCGACCGTCTTCGACCGATTTTTATCGTTTTTGACAGTTTTTGACAGATTTTGACTGATTTCGACTAATTTCGACCGATTTCGTCCTTTTTCGACCGATTCAAACCGTTTTCGACCGATTTCCATCGTTTTTGACCGATTTCGAGAGTTTTTGACCGATTTCGACAGTTTTCAACCAATTTCGACCGATTTCGAAAGATTTCCACTGTTTTTGACCGTTTTCGTACGTCTTCGATCGATTTTTACCGTTTTTGATAGTTTTTGACCGATTTCGACCGATTTCGTCCATTTTTGACCAATTTCGACCCTTTTCGTCCGTTTTCGACCAATATCGATAGATTTTGACCGTTTTCGACCGATTTCGACCGTTTTTGTATGTCTTCGATCGATTTTTACCGTTTTTGATAGTTTTCGACCGCTTTCGACTAATTTTGACCGATTTCAACTATATTTTTGACTGTTTTTGAAATTGGATATCAAGTACTTTCGACTGAAATCGGTCAAAAACAGTCAAAATCGATCAAAATCAGTTGAAAACGATGAAAATCGGTCGAAAACAGTCGAAATCGGTCAAAACGATCAAAATCAGTCAAAAACGGTGGAAATCGGTTGAAAACGGTCCAAAATAGTGGAAATCAGTCGAAATCAGTCGAAATCGGTCAAAAACGGTTGAAATCGATCAAAAACAGTCAAAATCGGTCAAAAACGGTGGAAAGCGATCGAAATCGATGGAAATCGATCGAAAACGATCAAAATTGGTCAAAATCGGTAAAAATCGATCGAAAATGGTCGAAATCAGTAGAAAACGATCGAAAACGGTCAAAATCAGTCAAAACGGTGGAAATCGCTCGAAATCGGTCTAAAACGGTCAGAATCGATCAAAACGGTGGAAATCGGTCGAAAACAGTGGAAAATGGTCGAAAACGGTCGAAATCAGTCGAAAACGGTCGAAATCGGTCGAAAAAGGTCAAAATCAATCGAAATTGGTCGAAAGCGGTCGAAATGTCGAAAACAATCGAAATATATCAAAAACGGTTGAAAACGGACAACAAATGTAAAAAAAAATAATAAGGTACCAAACCCATCTAGACCCGACCCATCTAGACCCAAACCCATCTAGACCCATGTTTCTAAAAGACTCATCTAGACCCAAACCCATCTAGACCCAAACCCATCTAGACCCATGACCCAACCCAACCCAACCCATCTATTTTGCCACCTCTAATCTAGAATAACATCAAACTCATACACAATTAACAACCTGTAACACCCACAAAATATATTACAGCGGAAAGGTAACCGGGAGCGTTACTTCATAATAAATAAGCATAAGATATAAGAGAATGACATCTATATGAGTCGTTTAAAATGTATCATCGTTGATATATTAGAAATAAATAAGTTTTTAACAAGTGATCACATGAGTTTGCATCTCAAGAAAATCAAAATTTTAATACAACGATGATGTTTTAGTGCAAGAGAAAACCCATGAAAAATAGTCTTGATGGATGCAGACTCCAATGCACTTTATAAATGTCCATACGATTTATACCTGAGAAATACATGCTTAAAAATGTCAACATAAAATTGATGAGTTCATACGTTTAACTTTATAATAAAAGTGGACCTCAAGTTTTAAAGTTTTATGACATGTAACATAAAATGTCAAATAAAATTGTAATTTTGATTGCACTAAGCTTATGACACCGAAGCGAAGACATTGTATAATTATAATATTTGCCCTCTGTAAGGGTCCAACCCGAGACTCTCCAGACTTCGATATGGTATACGTCCATGGTGATGCGTTTTGTTTACCCGGACGGGGATGTCAATCCCAATAGATCTATTTATAACACTCGCGCTTACACAAGGTAATTAACGATTCATGATGATGGGCGTTGTGGGTTGTTGGTACATAGGTGCATCAATAATCATTGTAAAAAATTGTAAAGTATTGTACTTGCGTCCTATTGTAAAAACAAGCAATGTATCTCACCCAAGATTTGTAAAATAATTGTAAAACAAGTTAAAACGGGGCTATAAACTCACCTTAAATGAAAGTATTCGTTTCGATAAAGTCAAGCAAAGGAAAATGTCACAATAAATTCCGAGTGCAACCTAATTAAATATGGGCCGACTTAGAATTATGCAAGTGAAATGAAATGATGCAATATATTTTTATAACATTATATCACCACTTAATAGTTTGTGAAGTCAAAATATCGTTTACTTCTAATTCGCCATTTTCATCCATCATTATATACTTTACTATTATTTTTAAGTAACCAATATAATAAGAGCATTGCTAAATCCTCTTACAAAATCAACGTACTTATCCTCCTACACACACAATCATATAATATATATTTTTTCCACTTATTCTCTCTCCAAATCCAAACCGTCAGTTCCGCCATGTGTCAAGATCCTGTGTGTAGAAGGATTTGTAGGACATTTTTGTAGGAGAAATTAGCATTTTTGATATAATAAATCTCATCTAGCTTACTAAATAATATTTTTAAAAGTTTACGATGCGTCTAAATAATATATAAATTATACTATTATTTTTCTTAAGGACTTTATAACTCAAACGGAACTTATTATTATTTTCATAAAAATACATGCAGGAACTTATTATTATTTCCAAACCATACACTATTTATATAAAAATACATGCAGGAACTTATTATTATTTTCATAAACTAGTCCGACTTTGAAATGGCTTTTCTCCTTCGTTATAATGATTCACGGGTTGACCGAAAGCGAGGTTTCGACGAAAAATCATGATCTACAAGTTCTCTTTTAAGTTTCACCCGAATCGAATTTGAAACGGGTCAACAACACGATTTTAGAAACTGGACATAATGTACACGAAAACGGTTTTTGCCAGAAAAATTACTAAACTTTATTTGGTCATATCTCATTCATTTTAAGTCTGATTTTTGCGTTCTTTATATCCACGCGTTCGTAATTAAGTCTACTGTCATATTTTCAAGACCTCACCTATTTAAGACCAAATTTACTGTATGAAAATATTAAAAGAAAATATGGACAACAAGCTTGCATTTTTCAATCTACCACTTTAATTCACCCACAAATTGCAACTTCATACTAACCTAGTCCCTTCCACCAATTTTCACAAATTCCATCTCAACAACAAATCCATACTAACCTAGTCCCTTCCACCAATTTATCAAAAATAAACATAAAATTAAGAATATGAATAAAATATACAACTTTACTAGTTTAAGTTTAAGGTTAATTGCCTAAAAATATATTATACTTGCCACTTTTTGTCATTGTATATAGAGTACTATTTTTTTTACCAGATTTACTGTCCGAAAACCTAGGTATCAAATCTGGACAGCAACTATATATTTTAAATTTTACCACTTTAATTCACCCACAAGTTGCAACTCCATACTAACCTAGTCCCTTCCACCAATTTTCACAATCTACCATCATAACAACAAATCCACACTAACCTAGTTCCTTCCACCAATTTATCAAGAATCAACATAATATTAAAACATAAACAAAATATACTACTTTATTAGTTTAAGTTTATAATTAACCATTTTAACAACAAAATTAATACATCAACAAGTAATTTATAAAGTGACTAGAATAAGTAGTTTATGTGTGTGTACATATTTTTATTATTCATTTTACCAACTCTTCACAATATTATATTTAGAAAGTTTTGTTAGTTTTCTTATAGAAAATCATTTAACACAAAAGCTAGTGGTGATAAAATTTCATGAATGAGATGATATGAATAAAATATATGAAATGAAAATATGTATGAATTATGCACCTTAGTATGATGAGATGATTACATTACTAGGTATACACCCAAATCAAACCCCAAATACTTGTTTGATTATAACATAAACCCTTAATTCTTCTTGCAAAATACTTGTAATTTATCAAAAGCAAAACCTTTCTTGATCCTAATATTGAGCCGTGAGTTTTGGGTGTAGGAGAGGGAGGAGAGAAATGAATTTTGTAAAGTGGAAGTATGAGTTAGTTAGTTTGTTTATATAGTGGAAGAGTTAGCACCGTATTAACCAACTAGTAATATTATCTTATGGTTATTAGGATAGGTTGGATAAAGGGAGGTAAAGTAAGGGTTAGATAATAAGATGTAAAGGTGTAAGTGGTGGTTAAAGAGAGGTAAAGATGAGTTAGGTTGGATAATAGGGTGCTTATTTTGGTAGGTATGGTTTGTGTGTATGGGTTTGATGGATGAAAAAGGGGAGAGAGAGGGAAATCATTTTTCAAATTTAGTTTATTGCTTTTAGAAGATATTAAGTAAGTATTATTTAGAAAGGTGGTAGTATATATACATTACATGCATGTACAAAATATGCAAGTTACTAGTTTATGTAAAAATAATGAAATGAAATGCATGTAACTTATGAAATGTATCCGTAAGTATATTAATATACTTATTATAAGTAGACTAAGCGTAGTCTATAGTTGTTGTACGTCCAAAGATGTTATTCACAGTTTGCGGGATCACTTCCCGGTTTTAGGTTAAATTTGAGTGTTTACGCAAAACTTGCAAAATAAATTACATAGACTTATAACTTATATTTATAAAAGTCATATAACACATATTTGAGGTAAATTTATATTTATTTAATGTTGGTTTACGTTTAAAGTTGTTTTTCAGTTTACGCGATATAATTTAACAGTTTCACATAAAAGTAAATAAGTATGGTTTCAAAGTAAATAGTTTTGAGTTTATTGACGTGTAATGATCTGAAAAATGTGAGTTGTCACACATCCCCATTTCCATCTTCTCATTTCTTTCTTAAATTAAGTGTCTTAATTTCTCTATATAAATTCATAAACTTTTCAACTCGCCATTTACATTTACCCCCATCATTCTTCTACAATCATACCCAACTTATATGGTGTTGGACAATAATGACAACAAATCTGAAGTTCGATCGTGGAACGCTATATCGCGAGTTGTATCGAGCACAAATAGCAAACACGAGAGACTATAAAGAACCGACAATAATATGCACACGTTATGCCCTCGTACCGAACCTTTATTAAAAACCTAATAAAGCTATTACATCGAGGAAGAAGAAAGAATAACTAGCATTCCTCCTCATCTTTATTTAAAGAGGTGAGGGGTTAGAAACCTTTCCTAAATCAATTAGGAAACTTTCCATATAACCGAACTTAATACAACAAGCCAAAGGGCCTTTCCTTGCATTGCAAGACAAGCTAACTAATCCTATTTATAGTCTAACTCTAATCTAAACTACAACGTACACTTAAGTCCCTAAACTATATTTAAGTTTACTACTAAATGCCTATAGTTTTCAACTTAGGAGTAACACTTAAACATAACTGATACTTAGCATCTTTTCCTCAAGCTGGAACCTCAAACCGGGGACCACCTTAGCATTGTACTTTAGTAATTTCCCTATATTAGCTTTCATGGACTCCTTCACTTTCTTCTTTTCAGCAACATTACCCTCTGCACCTTCTTGCCCAGGTACTCCGGATACCGTAATGTTTGCCCCCATCTTTATGTCAAGGTGTACCTTTTCCTGCTCCTTTACCAATCAGTCCGTGTTTGTCTTTTCTTCAAGTTTCTTGTCCTCCAACCGTCTTTGAGAAACTACAACATCATCGTTACTAACCTGAAAAACCTCAGCTTCACGGATTCTCTTGAGATTCTTGCAGTTCCACCTCAAACCAAACACGTTTATCAACCTGTACTCCATAGACTCCTATTTCAACACCAGGACCAAGTTGTTTGAACCTAACTTGTTTAACACCAAGTTGCTTGAACCCAACTTGTTTGAACCCAACTTGTTTAGAACCAAGTTGTTTGAACCTAACTTGTTTAACACCAAGTTGCTTGAACCCAACTTGTTTGAACCCAACTTGTTTAGAACCAAGTTGTTTGAATCAAACTTTTTTAAATCCCCATGCTTTTGTACACTAAAAGTCATCACTTTCGCTTTTAAAGTATACTGTCACACCCCGACAATGGCAGAAACTCGGGAATGCAACATAATGATCAATCATAACACAAGATACAAAATAGAGAAAACTACATTGCATAAACTCCAAGTGCTATGAAGACCATCAACCTTGAACAAACTCAAGTGATGTCCCAAATCGCAACTAAAATCCACAATCTCTTACAATTATTCCAATTCCCTCATAGGGGACCAAAATCCAAACTTATTCCAAAACATCCAAAAACTAGAATCATAACAACAAACAAGCAAGACTTCAAACGAAATTCTACTCTAGATACTTCTAAGTCTGCTATCAATCACCAAACTACTCTTCTTTCACTTCACCTGAAAATGATACTCGAAAACGTCAACAATAATGTTGGTGAGCTCGTAGGTTTGACCTTAAACCCAAAAG
>BQNB010032599.1:0-28002 GCA_026074375.1 Tanacetum coccineum | reverse complement strand
ATAAATCAAGCTAAATTCAAGACTAATTTCTATCAACTGAATTTTAGTACCCTTATAGTGTCAATGCTCCTTAAAGAAAAAAAAATGGTAGCATAAACTTTAATGAGAGAATAAACAACATAACTGTAGACTTTTTATTTGATCTGCACTACTTGAGCAAATAGTTCTAGCACCACTGGCTGATGGTGATTGCAAGTCATCCACGCTTATAGTGCAATGTAAATATTGTTGGTGATTTTAGTGTCATCGATGGCTATTTAGGTAATGGTGATTTACTAGAGACCAATGAGGTATCATGTTCGACTCGGATACGAGTTAGAGAAGTGTGGAGTGCACACTTGTTGAGTTAACATGAAATCTATCTAGACATAAACTGGGTGTTTGGAGTTTACACCGTAACCAATAAGGTTACACCGTAATGTTTTTAACAGAATCAATGCCTATTTGGTTTACGACGTAACGGGTATTGTTACGCCGTAACAAATGAAACATATAAAACATTAGGCCGTAACACTTTATGTTACGCTGTAAAGTATTGTCTGTTGGTTAAAAACAATTCGAGTTTAACTGATTCTAACCGACCAAAACTAACCAAAAACTGTCTTAATATCTTATATAAGATCAGATACATTCGTCTTAGAACAGAAGAACGAAAACACACTTAAAATCCCTCTCTTGTTTTTGATTTGTGCTCTTGTGCCTAGACATAAATTGTCATTCTTCATGAATTGTCCCGATAGAGATTTCATGCAACCCAGGCAGGGTCGAAATACTTTATACGAAAAGTGAACTTTTACACGATTCAAGTAAAAAATCCAGGATTATCACATCATCACACACACCCTATTTCCTAACAATCGTATAAAGTATTTGGTTGTGATAATCATGGCTGGAACTTGTTGACAACTTTGAAAAGTGATATTGAAACACTGAATAATGGCCAATTTGATGGATAAATTTGTAAACCAAGAATCAACAATATGGGTTGGATTATGCACGTTCCAACATTGGAATATGGTATGGATTTTACTATTTACGTTTGAGGATCTTTGTGAGTGGAAGTTGTTGCAAATTATGGTGGAACAAGGAATCGGTTCAATCATATATTGTGGTACACAATTTCTATTATCTTATTTTAGCATTGACACACATGTGGCATAACATGGTATAGTTGCGTGTCTTGTTGCATGATCTATTTTTTTTAATGATCAACAATTACAAATTGTTAATTTGATGGATGAATTGATTTGCGTTATTTATCAAAAGCATATCATACTTAAATAAATAATGGCATGTGTTATTTGTAAGCAATATATTCACATCTTTGATTCATGTATCGTATACCATAATTGCATGAAAATTGGTTAATTGCTAATTTAAGAACATACATGTATATGACCTTTAAGGTCATATAGTAATTTGAATATGCTTTTGTCCATATGGATTGTGTTGTGGTTGGCAGTTACATAAAACACAAGGCCATGATTGTTAAGTGTTGGGCAAAAGACTTATTGTAATAAGTTTTACAGGCAAATTGTGAAAGATGATAAACATTTGTTTATGTGAATATAAAACATGTGAATGGATTACTGTTAAAAATTGGTAGATGAATGGCTATCCAGTAACGTGCGTTTTCATCTTGTTTTCTTTATTTGGCAATATAAAATGTTTAACAGTAAGACATATGTAATTGAACTTGAGGAACATGCATGATATGAAACGAATATAAATCATATGTTTGGAATGTATCAATGATGTTTTATTACATATTCTATTTGATTTGGTAAAGTGTATATGTATATACTTTGTTTGTTTAGATACTGTAAATTATCAATGCTATTCTAAAGAGTGCTTATCTTATATCAAATTGATTGAATTGGCTAAAATTCATGGTCATTCTTGTTAGAAGTTCAAAGTACAGTAAATCACGTAAAGTGATTTGAATAAAAGACACGCTTTATGGTTGTCTTTGTTTTTCCTCGTGATTTACCGATGGTATAAGTAGCGCATCCGTTGTCCTGATCGGTGTTTGTTTAGAAAATGAAGTGTCTCTTGTATAGTTGTATTTCTGTATGAGATAATGAAATAAGGGTATCTAAACTCTACTATGACATAGAGTGGCAAAAATCATTTGGGAATTGGTTACGCCGTAACCAATGAGTGGGTTTACGCCGTAAACATTTGATTTACGCTATAACCAGGAAAATGATTACAAGATTACGCCGTAACATGAAGTCAGTAACAACGACTTGTTGGATTCCTTTGATAAATTTAGAATTTATAAAATAGAAGTTGAATTGCAACAACGTGACTTGAATAAAGACCTTATGCGCGGATAGAGGTGGTAAGTATTATGATCCTGTATTTTTCCAATCTGTAGGAATCATTCATGTGACTACAACTCCTTATACACTACAGAAAAATGGTGTAGCTGAAAGGAAAAATAGAGCTCTTAAGGAAATGGTTAATTCCATGTTATCTTACTCGGGTTTGAGTGAGGGGTTCTAGGGAGAAGCTATGTTAACGGCTTGCTATTTCTTGAATAGGGTTCCTAAAGAAAGGAACAAGACTACTTCATATGAACTTTGGTATAAGAAATGACCCAACTTGTCATATTTGAGAGTTTGGGGTTGTAGGGTCGTTGTAAGGCTTCCAGATCCAAAGAGGAAATCCTTGGGTGAAAAGGGTATTGATTGCATCTTTGTTGGATATGCTGAGCATTCTAAGGCATATAGGTTTTATGTTATTGAACATAATGATTCTGTGTCTATTAACTCAATTATAGAATCAAGAGATGCAATATTTGATGAGAACCGTTTCTCTTCAATACCTAGACCAAAAGATATTATACCAAATTCGGTTGAATCTCAAAGGGATGATCATTCTGATGATGTACCAAGTGAAATTCCCAAACCTCGTAAAGGTAAAAGAGTTAGAAAAGCTAAATCATATGGTTATGATTTTCAGCTATATTTAGTTGAGGGATCGAGAGATCAAATTGGATCACAATACTCTTACTACTATAGCATAGAGGAGGATCCTAGAACTTATAATGAAGCTATGCAATCTCGGGATGCTGCTTTCTGGAAAGAAGCAATTAATGATGAGATTGGTTCTATTATGGAAAATAATACATGGGTCTTATCTGATTTACCTCCAGGATGCAAACCTTTAGGTTGCAAATGGATCTTCAAAAGGAAGATGAAAGTCAATGGAACAACTGACAAGTTCAAAGCTCGATTGGTAATCCAAGGCTTTAGACAAAAGGAAGGGATCGATTACTTTGATACCTATGCACTAGTTACTCGTATCACTACTATTAGATTGTTGTTAGCTTTAGCAGCTATTCACAATCTAGTGATCCATCAAATAGATGTCAAAACAGCATTCTTAAATGGTGATTTGGATGCAGAAGTGTATATGAAACAACCGGAAGGTTTTGTTGTCACACCCCGTCATAGGCGAAAACACGGGAATGCAACAAAATGATCAATCATAACACAAGATACATAATATAGAAATACTAAGATGCATAAATTAAATGTGTCATAATGACCGTCAACCTCAATACAACCTTGAGTGATGTTCCAAATAAAAAACACAGCACATAGTCACCAATTATTACAATAATAAGCCCACACAGAGGTCCATATCAATCCTAGAACAACAATCCTCAAGGAAACAAATCCATAACATACTTCCAAATAAGCAAGTCTTCTTAAACATGATCCATACAGGATACACTTAAAGTCTGCTATCACACATCTCAACCTTAACGATCATTTTCTTCACCTGAAAATGATACTCGAAAACGTCAACAATAATGTTGGTGAGCTCGTAGGTTTGAATCAAAACCCAGTCGTTGTGCCAATATTTCAACAGTTAGACAATTGTGCAATATGACAGTGAATATATGCAAACAAACCCATGACTTAGCATCCCCGCTAATCATGTGCGATGGCCTAACATCCCCGCCAGTCACCAAACCAGCATATACAAATGCTTTTGGAGCCGCAAATCCGATATGTCACTTACGCACCTAAAAGGCCTACCAGCTGGAGCACTATATTAGGGCAGGACCTTACAAGACATAGCACTCCATGCTAATCACAACCTTTGCCATGCCCAACACAGTACATGCAAGTAAGATCACAACCCTTGCCATGCCAAACACAGTACATGTAAGTAAAATCACAACCCTTGTCATGCCAAACATAGTACATGCAAGTAAAATCACAACCCTTGCCATGCCAAATACAGTATATGCAAGTAAAATCACATTACATATATTCACAAAGCAGTCAAAAGCACATAAATTGTTCCAAAAACAAACCACATTTTGCACAGTTCAGAAAACAGTTCAAAACAAATTTTAGTATCATTTTCCCCAAACGGAAAAGATTTAAAAAGTGGGGCTACGAGAACTCACCTCAAGCAAGTCTTTATCAACCAAATCTCAATCACACAAGCAAATGCAACGACGTCTGCACACGGCCTAGTCTAGTTAATGTCCCATTTTAATCATTTATTTCCAAAACAGTTTTTCAGGTATGATGCATCGAGGTTAGACGCATGTTGTACGGTTATCTTTAACGTTTTAGTGGTGTAATGGTTGACGACTTAACTCCAAAAATACCATATCAAACCCATATTTTAATACAATATACTTATACTATTTATGTAAAATAGTTAATTAATATAAGTAAATATTTATAATAATTAATTATAAATATGTTTCGATAAGTCCATTCGGTACACTTAGTTACCATAAATATATCATTTATACTATACGAAATGAAACATTTATGTTTGCTAAACATTTTAGAAAAGTTTCGATTTTAGTCGATTTATTAAAATAATAATATTTTATTATTAAAAATAAAAATCGCGTTTTAAGTAAAATTTCTAAGTATAAAATTTTTACGAAATTTCGGCATGACCCGTACGTTTATATGACGTTTTTCAAGGTTTTTAAACCTTATTTTCAAACAATTTCTAACATGTCGACACTTTCCGACCAAATTTCAAAAATCACCTTTCACGACGTTTACCAAAATACTTTCTCAAAAGACTTTCATTATAACTTCACAAGCATATTTCACTTTTCAAAAGTCCGCTAAAACATTTAAAATGACTAAATAAAGTTTATTGGGCTTTAAGACCCCATAAGGATCCATTAAGGATTTTACATACCCAAAACACGTTCTAAGCCCAAAACCAAGGCCCAATAGCGTATATAAGCTCAAATCACTAAGTAATAAAGTAATCCGGACCACAATAAACCCCAAATAAGACATGTCTCACCAAGGGCTTACTGGGCCGTGAGCCCATAAGTTCAAAAATCTATTTATTAGGCTTAAAAATAAGCTAATAAGCTACGTATCGCATTTGGTTACCACCATAAGCTATAATAATAGTCCACAAAAATACGACATACTAGAGTAATAACCAAAAACACCTTCTTTATGTTTCTACTTGATGCCGTGGGCATATAAGCCCAAAATAAGCTTATTCGAACCCAACAATAAGCCAAAATACGCCATATACAAAATAAGCTACATAGTAAATATACGTTTTTCAACTATCACGACCACAATATCAAAACTAACAATACCTTATATTTCTCTTATTCCATTCGAACCAAAAACCGAACCATATATACCATTTGTAAACTTTTCGCTTTCGACTTTAAACGATCGGGCCGTACAACTAACATCTATGCATCACTAACAACCCAAAAGGACAAATAGAATTTAAATTTGAAAGACTTGCAAAAATGGTCTTCAAAAATTTATTTCGACGCGAACCGGACAACCCAAACGTTGTTTAAATGCTAACCTGTGCACTAGAATCAACCCAAAATATCACCAATCTTCATGTTTTTGATCAAATTTCAAAAATAAAGTTTGTATGTGTGTGTGTGTTTTTGGACGTTGCCAAGAGATAAAGAAAGAGATTTTTGATCTTAAATGAAAATGCAATGTGTGTGTTTTGGTATCAAACAAAATACATATGTACCCACCCTTGTACAAAGTTCCTATAAAAATGCCACCTTGTCCCCCTTGTGTCTAAAACCCGCGGCAATGTATCCAAAGGGCTCGGGTGTCATCGTTTTCGTGTCGGGATCACTTAGAAACTCATAAAACTCAACCGTAAAGTATTTCCCAAAGTTACTTAGCATTTTTATTCACTTTAAAAATACTTTTCCAATAACTTAGAGTATTTACTTGACATATTTCCGCGTTTTATTTTTCAAAACTCATTTTGGACATTTACGGACGTGCCGGGACTCGTTTTCGGCATTTCTCAAAGATTCACGGGTTAACCACCCGGAACTTACATAATAATAATAATACCCTCTAAAAAGGATCATTATACACAATAAACCATGAGACATCTCGAATATCATAAATTCACCACCGTCAACACGGTATAAATTTCTGAATAAACTGACAAACGTCAAATAGTCGAAGGACTAATATTAGAATATTCGAAGCACAAAAGGGCAAGGGTTACATTCTACCCCCTTTAAAAGAATTTCGCCCAAAAGACAGCCGTTCAACACAAGTCAAGTGTCAATTGCTATAACAAAGATGCCTTTTGGCCTAAAAAAGCGGGTGCCAACTACAGCGACTGGTAATACGCGTTAGAGGGGCAATGGGCCGCAACCTTGAAGACTATGTCGATGACCCTTGTTATAAAGAGCACACCGAAGAACAGTGGTGCGCGACATTGTAGAAACTTTCAGGGCACTACGAAAAATCAATATGAAGCTAAATCCTAAAAAAATGCACTTTTGGGGCTACAAGGCGAATGTTCCTCTCGGATACTTGATAGAAACCTGCCGGGCATCAAGCCGTGGTCCTGAAAGACAAAAGCTGTCATCCAACTTCCTTCACCCGCACGATGAAAGAAGTCCAGTCGTTAAATGGGAAGTTAGCCGGTTTGAACAGGTTCCTATCCAAGTCAGCAGGCAAGTCACTCCCCTTGTTCAAAACACTCAAGAAGTGTACGAAGAAGGGAGACTTCCGTTGGACTACAGCAGCAGAAGAAGCTTTCACGCAGCTCAAGCAGCATATAGCAGCACTTCCCACGCTAGTCCGCTACACCCGACCAGGGAGGAGTTTATTATGTATTTATCCTCGACGCAATGGGCAATTAGCGCTGTTCTAACTGACAGATAGGGACTTGCCGTACAAACACCTGGTATAGCTTCGTAATAAAAGCACCTCAAGGAAATCGAGATCAACCTATAGCGCATGGAGAAGCTGATCCTGCGTTAGGTATTTGCCGCCAAAAGACATTTTCATAATATTTCCAGGCGCACCCAATAGTGGTAATCACGAATCAACCACATCAAACAGTGTTATCTCTAAACCTGATGCGTCTGGTGGCGTATTGCAAAAGTGGAGCGTGTTGGCTAGGGAGCATAACATCTCTTATGAGACCACGCACCGCAGTGAATAGGACAAATACTGGGCCGATTTCCCATCGAAAAACCAAAAACCGATGCTGTAACATTCCCCCAGAGCGAAGTCTAACTCCAAGAACCAGGATCTTATTCACGGATGGATTCGTCATGCGTGAACGGTCGGAGCGCAAAACATGAACAATTGAGGCCTCTATCCTCACTAACCCGGAAAGAATGGAATTCACTTACGCACTGCGTTTTGTATTCACAGCACGAACAAAGAGGACGGAGTACGAAGCCAAATTGCGGACTACCATTGCAGGCCCGAATTGTTGTGCGTAACCTGAAGCAAATGTGGAACTCCCGTTTAGTAGCCAACCATTGTGTTGGGCGAATAAGTGGCTAAAGAAGACAAACATAATCAATACTCGACAAGACCATGTCGCTAAATCCAGGGCTTTGATAGATTCACCATTAGGCAAAGTACCGAAGAGGTGACAACAAAAAAAGCGGATGCCTCAAGTAAATCGCATCACAAGCTTCGCGCACACTATCAAGCAAGTGATGGTCGAGAATCCTAAAGAACAAATCCCATCCTCGAGTGGAGAAATCTATGGTGATAGAGAGCAGATCCTACGTGGATGACCCCTATCATCGAATTCATAGCAAGGGCACGCTCCCTCATGAACAAAAGGATGCCCGGCGAATACGCCGCACGGCGCAGAGATTCGAACTTCGAAATGGTGTCCTCTATCGACGTTCGTTCCTACAACCATGGCTCCGATGCGTCGGCCCTATTCAGGCAGACTATGTGCTCCGCGAGATTCATGCGGGTTCATGTAGTATGCACTCAGGACCACGATCTGTAGTAGCAAGAGCCTTACGGTCTGGGTACTACTGGCCTACCATGCACCGCGACGCGCGCGACATGATAAAGAAGTGCAATGATTGCCAAGTACATAGACCAATCCCGCGCCAACCACAACAGGAGCTGACACCCATCACCTCACCATGGCCATTCCACAAGGGGTACGACCTTGCTGGTTCCTTCCCGTTGCAGCGGAGGATAGAACTTCCTATCGTGCATAGACTACTTCACTAAATGGATCGAGGCGAGAGCGGTCGCCACAATCACAGGGAATCAGGTAAAACGATTTGTTTGGGATAACATTGTGTGCCGTTTTGGATTACCTGGAGAAATAGTCTCGGACAATGGGAAACAATTCTGTGATAACCCGTTCAAAGGACTGGTCGCAAGATGAGCATTACACTAACTTTTTCGTCGGTTAAGACCAGTAACACCCACAGACCAATGGTTTGTGAGCGGCAAAATCGAAGCTCTAGGGCGAAGGAATCAAATACTTTTCCGTTGGGGCAAATTGATACTCAAATCTATTTTGAACATTTTTTCATCATTGTGCAAAACTACTACTGTATCATTTTGGACAATGCTATGTGCTTATGACTGCTATGTGAATGACATGAGGACTATTTAAACAAGTTACGTGGAACTAATTGTAACACCCCCAAAATCTGGTAGCAGCGAAATGGTAACAATAGGGTGCCACGTCATAGTACAACAAACAAGATTTAGGAAACGATCTCAAAGAGACGTTTTAAATAAGTAACATTCGATGCATTATAAAATATCAGAGTTTTCACATTAGGTCCCACATATTTAAAAACGTCATAAACCTTCAACATACATTTGTAACACAAAAGCTTTACAATTTCAAAAGATGACATAGGTTTTTAAAAGTTAAAGAGCGCATCGAATTTAAAGAAAACACATAATCCATCTTCACGATATTCCTACAGCTCCCATCCTTTCTTCATACCTTAGGATCTGAAATTAAACATGCTAAAGGTCAATACAATGGTTGAGTGAATTCATAGGTTTATCAGTAAAAGAGTGGACCACAAGATTTAAGTAACGGTAGACTATGAAACAATTTCAATAGTCCATAACATGTATTATTGCACTAAGCTCATGACCCCGCCTTAACTGTCAGTGCCCCCAATATAAATATAGGGTGTCTGCCAAACAGCCTACAAGTTCCTCAAAATGTTAAATGCATCATGATTAACTTGTGACCAGAAATTTTAGGTGGGGATTATGAGTCCTAATAGATCTATCCATAACACTTGCGCTCACTACATTAGCAATTAACGATTCATGATTTGGTAGGGACTTAATTGGCAATGCGGTAACTTAGGCAATAATATTCAGGCAATAATCTGGATAGCATACAATTTAAAACACTTGTGTTAATAGTAAAACAAGCATGTAATTTCACCCCGTAGAGTTTGTGAAACAAGTAGATGGAAAAAGGGGCTATGAACTCACCTCGAGTGAATGAATGATCAAAGTATAACAGAAAACGTGTCACGATAATGACCGAACGCAACCTAATTAAATATAGGCTGTATAAGTACTAAGCACCTTGATTAACTAATACCATATATAATTCTATATAGCTACATCACATCTAATTGTATTTGCGAAATTATATTTATAAAGTAAAAACGTTTATAAATACTACTTTAGTAAAAACGCCGTAACTTTCCTGTTTTAAGCCCGTTTTGTACTTTCTTTACGTCCACGTTTTCGTATTAGAAAGATATATCAAAATATTACATTTTTATATTTTGAGTCCTCTGATGAACAATACTTTTTACTATTC
The DNA here is from genome assembly GCA_026074375.1 of Tanacetum coccineum. NCBI lineage: Eukaryota > Viridiplantae > Streptophyta > Magnoliopsida > Asterales > Asteraceae > Tanacetum > Tanacetum coccineum. The sequence goes on along the minus strand of BQNB010032599.1, from coordinate 17,907 downwards.
ATGGGTTTTTATAAACTTAATCGTCGTAAACTCATAAATGTCGTGTTTTATTCATTTTAACTTTGTTTTTAGTGGTTTTTCAATCAAGTCTTCGTAATTAAAAGTTCTATCTAATTAATGATGTTTTCAAAATAAATATCTCTGATATGAACAATAACTTTTATAAAATTATTTTTATAAAATTATTTATTATCATAAACTTGCGTAATTCATAACTCCTTCGTTATTGATCCTAAAATTATGATTCTTAATGTTTTGGAATCATAAAAATATGTATTATCTGAGAAAAATAACCATTTGTATAGATTAGAAGTTAAACTTAAAAATTATTTATAAAATTTCTTTTATAAACGCGTTTATTATCGCGTAAATTGTAAATGTCGTATCTCCTTCGTTATAAATCCATTTTTCGAGTTATTTATATGCCTAAGATCCTTGTAACATGTAGTATTTTATAAAATTATAAAATAAATATGTTAAAATTTGAATTTGATCAGACCCTTTGAGGTTTTTGTTAAAAACATGTTTAAACTTGATTTTATGACTTTCTAGTTTAGTACACTTGTTACAAGTCCATTACAACCCTTAATATCACATGTATTACATACTTAAGGTCCTTAGTCCATGTTTTGTCCAAATATTGTCCAAAAATAACAAGATCCATAAGTTTACATACTCATTTGTTCATGAACTTTTATAACTACACTTTTTAGGTAACTAGTTTATATAAACTTTTATACATAAACCACACTTGTAAAATACTTATATTTCCATTCTCACATGATATTAACAACTATATAACATATGTAAAGTATATTAAACCATAACCATGTGTACAAATCTATTTTAGAAGTAAATAAGTTTCTTAGATGGTGATTAACTATACAAACATCATATATGCATAAAATCATAAAAGTAAAGGGTTTAGGGCTTTTAGATAACCTTAGTATGATGTAAGATGATGAACAACAATGCCTAAACCCTTGTTTAACAAACAAACCCTAGCTTTCAACACCTTGAAAACCCTAAATCCCAAAGAAACCCTAATCTTGAACCTTCTTGCTTTAACACTTGTAAACCCCAAACCAAACCTTCTAAACACCTTAGGATATCTTAGATATGTTGTAAGAATGCTTGTAAATGTGGTAAATAAATTTGTTATGGATTATTTGTGGTGTTTGTGTTGTGCCGTAGGATAGAGAGAGCAAAAAAGATATATGGTGAAGTTTTCCTTATACAAATGAAGAGTGTGTGTTACTTCCACTAGTGCAAGCCTTATATACAAATAAGACTAGTCAAATTCACTATTAGGAAGTCTTAGACATTAGGAGGGTCTTAAGGAAAGTCTTTGGTCAAGTCTTGCTAAAAGTCTCGCGGTTTAATGAGTTGTAGTTTGTACATATCAAGTTGCTAGTAAAAATGTATGCTCCTTGTCTCCTTTTTATCTCCAGTTGGTGTTGCATCTACCTATCTAAGAGGGTGTAACACCATCTGTGGTTGACATGATGGGTGGAGAAGGAAAAGATAAGCTCTTTGGAAGATACTACAGTTTCAGAATCTTTTCCACCATTAACTACGCCGGTTACTCTACGGCGGTATTGCCCTGTAAGATCATCGTATGCTAATATTACTGGTAAACCCATTGGCGAAGAAGTTGAATGTTGTACATTTGATACACCCGGGTAATGGGATGATTGGTTGTTTCGGTGGAATATATTCGAGCAAATATGAACGATTTGCTAATACTGCTTATGGTTTTTTCTTGGGGAAGAAGGTGGCATACCCTGTTGTTGCTAACTATGTTAGAATAAAATGGGTAAAAATATGAGCCTTACTCGCTCAATGATGCAGTTCGTCTACCGGATATCTCTTTTCAATTTTATTCCATGACGGATTAGATGCTATGCTTAGAGAAGTAGATCCAATGGATCTCCGGAATACCCGCTTAACTTGAAGAAATGGCAACCGGATGAGAACCAATTAAAGGAAGAAAAATGACAGTACTCTATTACTATTTTGGGTTAAACTCCATGGTGTAACCTTTACGACCTCCGCAAGGAAGGTTTTGAGTGCCATTGCTACTAAACTGGGTACTCCTCTAATGCTTGACTCTTATACATCTGATATGTGCATGCAATCTTGGGGTAGGTCAAGTTATGCTAGAGTTATGATTGAGCTTCGAGCTGATGTGGAGTTGAAAGATAACATTGTCATGGCTATTCTAAAATTACTAAGGAGGGCCATATACACATGTAATGTCCGTGATGAATATGAGTGGAAACTCCTAGGTGTTCGTCATGTAAGGGGGTTTATTTTTTTTTTGTTTGTTTTTTTTTTTTTTTGGACATATTTATGAGGAATGTCCAAAGAATACAGGTGCAGGTGAGAAGAAGACTATGAAGAAGCCTAGTCAAACTTTTCGAGGTGTTTCGGTTGGTTCAAAAATAGGTTTTAAACCTCAAAAAGAATATCGACATGTTCTCAAAAAGCCTAATTCTATGTGGAACCTACTAATTGAGGTTAGTAATTCAATATTCATTTGATGTGGCTTAAATTCGGCGATAATGATGAAGGAGTTTGGTACCAATGGGGGGACTACTAATTTGGTAAATAATGAGTAGTTCAAGTGGATCATCTTTTATGAATGCCGATAATGACGGAGAGTTTGCTAGTAATACTCCTATTGGTGAGAAAATCGATAAAATAGAACGACAAATTGTGAAGGTAAACTTAGGCTGTTGGATAATGACGGGAACTCGCTAGTTCCTACGGGTATTGTGGAAAGTGATAGTGAAGTGGAAGTGGTTTTTGATGAAACTGCTAACTTAAGGATTTCAACGAGTGGTAAAGATGGAAGTGATAAAGGTTATGGTACTAATAGTTTGTTGGAACAATGGAGGGATTCTTATCCGGATAATGATGATTATGACCCGTATGATGACGATATGTACGAGAATCATGATTTGTCAGAGCACCTTCAGTCTATTTGTGACGATCTTGATATCACGGTCTGTGCAGAAGCAAGAAATAGATTTTTATGTTTGTTGAGTCAATTGTAATCTAGTCTTAGTAGTATCCTCCTATGGAGTAGTTGTGCTTGTTATGTTCGCTTTTTGCCTATGTAACGGGCTGAGATGTGGGACTCACCCACATCCTTTATACTAATCATTTTTGAGTAAAAACATTTTACCGGGAACCCATTACCAACAAAAGATTCTTAGATTGTGATTAAAATACCAACATCATATAGCCATAAAAAATCATGAAAGTAAAGGGTTTAGGGTTTTTAGATAACCTAGTATGAAACAACGAATGTCCTAAACCCTTGTTTAGGCAAACAAACCCAGCTCCAATCTATGTAAAACCCTAATCCAAAAAAACCCTAATATTGAACCTTCTTACTTTAACACTTGTAAACCCCAAACCAAACCTTCTAAACACCTTAGGATATCTTAGATATGATGTAGGAATACTTGGAAATATGATAAATAAATTTTTATAGATTGTTTGTGTGGGTTTGGTTGTAGCCGTGGCTAGAGGGGGAGGAAAAAGGAGAATGGGTGATGCATTATACTGAACACAGAAGTGTGTGTGGTGTGTTCCAACTAGTGATGCATGCCTTATATACTTCAAAGACTTAGTCAAAGACATAAGGAAAGTCTAAGACATGAGGAGGTTTCAAGGAAGTCTTATGGTCAATACTAGACATGGTACTTCAAGGTTTAATTAGAAAATGTTTGTACAATATCAAGTTGGTGTTTTGTGAGCTCAATGTCCCCTAGGACATATATGGTGACCGAATTTTAAGGAGTGAGGGGGAGTACAAGTTGTATTTTGATCTTTTGTAAATATCTAGTGTTTACTTAAAGTTTAAATGTAAAAGGTTAATGTAGAAGTAAATACTTTGTAAAGTGTATGTATTAGTTGTTTCTCTTGTGTAGAATTCGGCCAACAAATAATTATGGGTGAAGTTTTATAAAACTTTGAGCATTGGGTATAAATATGGGTATTTGTTGAAGCATAGAAAAGTGTTGGTGCTTCCGGGTATGCCTAAATGTATTTAATTGCGATACGTAAACGTTTTACGTAAGCAATAAAAATAAAATATAAAAAGTTGATTATTACTTTAGTAAAACTAATATATTGCTTGCTTGACGTAAACTTTAATTTGTTTTGTGTCCGTTTACGTTGATTGTTGATTTTTAGTTTACGCGATTTAACTTAACGATTAAAATTAAAAGCAAACACGTACGAGAATAGAAATAAATAGTGAAACATATGACGTCGTAAATGACCTGAATACACGAAATGTTACAATAGGAAAATACTCAAGAAGTTTTAATCGTGCAGATTGTTCTCCGGTGAGTACTCCCATGGATCCGGTAGAAAAGCTTAAGCCATATACAGGTAAACCTGTGGATCAACTCGAATATTCAGGAGCTATTGGCTTCTTGATGTATGCTATGACTAGCACTAGACCTGATATTGCTTATGCAGCTGGTAGATTGAACAAATTTACTAGTAATCCTAGTAGACAATATTGGCAAGCAATAACAAGGGTATTCAAGTACTTAAAGGGTACTATGAATTATGGTTTATCATATATGGGAGATCCTTCGGTGTTAGAAGGTTATTTAGATGCTAGCTGGATAAATCATGTTGAAGATTCATCTTCTACGAGTGGATAGGTGTTCTTGCTTGGGGGAGGTTCCATTTCATGGGCTTCCAAGAAGCAAACATGCATCAATGGTTCTACTATGGAATATGAGTTTGTAGCATTGGTTGCTGCTGGTAAAGAAGCATAATGGCTAAGAAACTTGATACATGAGATTCCAATATGGCCAAAACTAATAGCACCAATATCTATCCGATGTGATAGTGCTCCTAAAATGGCTAAAGCATATTATCAGGTGTATAATGGTAAGTCTAGACACTTAGGTGTTAGACATAGTATGATTAGGGAGTTAATTATGAATGGGTGATTTCTATTGAGTTTGTACAGTTGTAACGTAATTTAGCTGTCCACTTGATGAAGGGTTTAGCTAGGGACCTAGTGATTAAGTTAATGTTAGGGATGAGATTAAAGTCCATGTAAATCTAGTATCTATGAGATACCCAATTCCCTTCTAATACAACGTTAGAAGCTGAATTTAATATGGAAAGCTCATAGCTAGAGATTGGAACACATGTATTTATCCCGAGGTATGTGTTTAGACATGCAAGTGATGTTAGGTTGAAGTTTACCTTCTTAATGGTTCTTTTAAAAAAGTGCCAGCAGGCAAAAGAAACCACCTATGTAAACATGAAGTTTTGGCGCTTCAAGAAGCTTGGACTTGGCTTCCTATATGTTCATTAATGGATTGGGACACATGGCTTGTAAAGTGTCAAGTAAACGAACATTAGAGTGTTGCAGAAATGAATGTGTATAGTCTCTTTAGGTATTCAAATGGATAGATGGGTTCAATCGTTACGACACCCTGATTTTCAAATATTTGGAATGTGTATTATACTAAGATGAAAATTCAATCGCAAGACATTTTTATTTATGTATTTGTTTGTTTTGTTATGTTTGCAACATAATGGCATATATCATTATATATGTTTAAGTAAATCAAAGATTACCTACAATGGGGGGGGGGGATTTACTAGAGACCAATGAGGTATCATGTTCGACTCGGATACAAGTTAGGGAAGTGTGGAGTACACACTCGTTGAGTTAATATGAAATCTATCTAGACAGAAACTGGGTGTTTGGAGTTTACGTCGTAACCAATAAGGTTACTGATATTGTCGTTTTTACATGCATCAAACAAATATTTATTAAGATTGGAAAGATACGGATACGGACCTTGATACCTGAGTATCATGGCAAGTATTAATCTCCTGAGTATGCAAAAGTAATAGTATAGAAGTATCCCGAATAGAATGAAAATCACTTTAGGAAAAGTGATAATTAATCTCCCAGAGTCGTGTCCACGGCGAGAGGTGAATGGAAATATACAGTAATGTCGCGAATCGGGCTTGATTATCATTAAAGTTTTGGTTTTGGATTCTAATTCTATTAACGCGAAGGAAAAAGTAAATTAAGGCACGCAAAACTAAAGATTAAAGCGATTTAAAATTAAGCACGAAAACTTTAACGGGAATTTAAAAACGTGACATTTAAGCAAACAAATTAAATTTTAACCCTAGAAATGCAAATTTAGTTTCTAAAAGTCCTAAATGATTAAAAATAATTTAAAAAAAAGAATTATATTTTTTTGACTTTTATTTTAGTTATTATGAATTAAAAACATATTTAATCCAAATTAATTATTAAAAATAGCAAACTAATTATTAAAAATCTGAAAAATTATGACAAATACTTTAAACTATTTAGAATCTAAAAAAAATAAAAACTGGAAAGTAGGCTGAACAAATAAGCAGAAAATAAGCTAATAAGTGAAAATAAATATATGAATTAAATGGTGCAAGGTACTAATGAAAAAGTCCCAAGGGCGCAGTGGTAGTGTGTGTGTGTGTGTTGAGGGGGAGATCACAGGTTCGAAACCTGTGACTTCCTTTTTGATAAAAACAATTTTTTTTGAAAACAGCTAGGCTTAAGGCCAAAATAAGCAACTTTAATAAATGGAACTTTTGACAAAACTTATTAATAAGCTAAGAAAAAGACAGCTAAAGGTAACAGTTTGGCCTTTTTTAGATTTTTAAGTTTAACTAAAACTGTTAAACACGTTTAAGCACTTAATAAGCACTTAGAAAACAAACAAGCAGAAAACATATCATAAACTAGGCCTAATAAGCAACTAATGACAGGAAACAAGCAAACAAATAAGCTGAAAAGTAGCTAAAAAGCATTAAGACAGCAGACCAAAAAATGAAGATTTTAAGGACTTTTGACAAATTTGAAGCTAAGTTTAAGACCAATTAAGCTAAAAGAAAAAAACTAATTAACCTAAAACAGATCAATTCTAACACTCAAAGAACACAAACAAGTTGGCTTTAAGCAAATAAGATCAAGAAACAATGCTAAAAAGTGAATTGAAAAATGACAGTTTACTAACTATGTTTTTGGCATTTTGAAAATAAGGAGAACTTTTGTAGCTAAAATTTAAGGACTAATAAGGATTAGAAATAAGATGAAAACTAAAAACAGATTGAGTTTGAGACTTAATTAATACAAATAAGCTGGGAATAAACAATTTAGCTAAGGACATAAGATGGAAATGACAGCTTAAGATGACAGTTTACCTACTTGTTTTTGGAATTTTTGAAAAAAAATAACAACTTGCAGACTAAAATCTAAGGCTCAAAAAGGATCTTGAACAACTAAAGACTAAAAACAGATGAACTTAGAACTATAATAAGCTAATCTAAACAAAATTTAAATAAAGAAAAGCTAAAATCAAACCACATTCTTATCTGCAATATTGGTCATTTAAGCTTAAAATACTACTACTTGACTGTCATTATTTAAATTGCACAAAGGACTTTTCCAAAACTAATAATCAAAAATAGATGCTCATTGGTGCTAGATTAACTGACTTTGATCACCAAAACTACAACTCTAGTGCATTATTAAGAAGATCAATCAGATAAGCATTTTGACAAGCATATGAATTAGCAGATATGGAAAATTGATAAAAATACTTTCAACACTTAATAAAACTTCTTTTAAACTTTTAAAATCTAGCATTTAGACTAAATTAAAGCTAATGAAAACTGATAAGAGCAACAAAAACAAATTACACCTAATTTGACCCATTTTAGAACCTTAACCCAAACACCCCTTTAAACTTTTGAAATCCAATTAAAAGCTGAATTAAACCTTAACAAGCATAGATTATTGAAAGCAGATGAACTAACATGATATTTAAAGACAAATAAGCACGAACAAGTTAAAATATGCACAGAAATAAGCAGATATATCTTGATAAGGAAATAAGCTATAAATTAGTAAAAGAGAGTGTACCTTGGTCCTATGCTTAAACAAGGACCAAAATGCTCAAAAGAGCTTGTCTACAAGCTGGTATTGTCCATAAGCTCGTCCATAATTGGCTTATCATTCAAATAAGCTGAGGTATTTTTAGGGGTGGATTTTTGGTGAAATTAGCTTAAATACTATAAACTAGGTAAAAGTTTATATTGCTTTAGTAAAACATTTAGAAAGAGAGCTTATATGAGCTTATCAAACCATTTTCACACATAAGATTGCATAAACAGATTTTAACATAAAAACTTAGAATTTTATTAAACCTTAAAACTGAATACAAAGTTTTTGAAGTAAATACAATAATAAGCTAACATAAACTTCTTATAAGCTGAAAGTTACAAATTAAAAGATTAAAACTGCACTAGATGGTTCACACTGTGTGAATTAGCTCCCTATTTATAGCCTGAGGGTGAGAGTCTTCTAGGGTTTAGAGTGTCTTTAAGCCTTCAATCCTAGCCCTTGATTTCAAATCATCCCTCTGAACCCTTGATTGCTTCCACATTTTTCTCCACTGAATTAGTTTCATGGTTTCCAGGGTGTTGTTGGGTTGTCTTCTAAAAAGGAATTGCGTGGAGAGAAAATGGGAATGAGTGGAGTGGGTTGGTGATAAGTTTAACCCTAGTGGTTGCAGGGTAAAACGGGGAAGATGGGTGAACAGTTAAAATGGCGGGTTTTGGTAATTTTGATTGGGTCAAGGGTTAACGGGCGTTAAGGGAAAATGGTTATAGGGACTAACGGTGAAAAAGATTAGAGACTAACTGTGTTACTCCCCAAGGACCCACGGTGCAATTGTTTTAACAGGGATTATGGTTGGGCTTTTGGTTTGGGCTTAACTATTTAGTTTTTGGGCCAGACATGTATAAATGGAAATGGGTTTTGTTTATAATGGCTTAATGGGCTGACTTGGCCCATTAACATGGGTCGGGTCGGGTTGGCCCATTTAAGATGAATATGTCATTAGCTTCGTTTTTTTGCGCTCTTTCCAATTCCGTGCTCGGTTTTTTCCAATTTGGCTTTGTTTTTGTCTTTTTTTGGATATCCGATATCTGCATTGTACATAAAGCAAAACAAGTATATTCATAGCATTTTTTATCCGTTTTTGGTCATTTAGGCTCGTTTTATTAGGTAAAAGGTATGTGTATTTAAGCACATACCAAAATCCCTCATACTAAGCTATTGCCGTGTCCTCACGCAATGTCATAAGTACATGGTTGGTTCTTTGTAGTATATATATAATTAATATTACTAGGCAAACTTTGACCAAATCACCCTTGACCAAGGCGACAAGTCAAAATTCACAGAGAAAATCAATATATATCCGGAAGTATGAATTCCCGGGTCGTTTTTCCCCAACGAGGCATGAAATTGGCGTTTACGTTTTTGATTTGACTTTTGGATGCTTGAATACAAGAAGGATTTTGGTTTGGATTCTAAATTCTACGGGAAATTATGGAAATTTAAACTAAGGAATACTTAAAACTACGGGAAAAACAAGCAAAGGTACGGGAATTTAAACCTAATTCTACGAGAAAGCAATATAAGGAATTTGAATAAATCCTAATACTACGGGAAGCAATTAAAGGCAATAAATTAACTTAAAAATATACGGGAGACATAAATAAGGAAAGGAATCAATAACTAAGGCAAAAATGAAAATCGGGAATCCTAAAAACGCGTCTAAATTATCAACTAATTCACATTTTAACCCAACACAATATTTTTTTGCATGTAAACCTCAAAAATGACAAAATAAAATTTTCTAAAAAAGATTTATATTTTTTTGACTTTTTAATAATTTTTTATGAATTAAAAACCTATTTAATCAATTTAAAATTCTAGAAAATGACAAATTAATTCCTAAAAATTCCAAAAAATGATTTTCTACTTTAGAAAAGTCTAAAACATGATAATAACTTAGAAAAATATTTTTCACTACTTTTTATAATTAAAAACTACTTTCTAAATTAAAATTAAAAAGCTAAAAAATGAAAATTAAGATCTAAAAGTGATAAAAACGTTTTTAAAACTTGTAAACCTCAAAATATTAATTCTAAAACTAAAAACTATTTTTTTGTATTTTTTCGAATTAATTTGCTATTTTTAAATGACTTTTCAAAATTTTAAACTATAAAAAATGATAAAAAGTAACAAAAATGTGTAGAAAAATCTGAAAAATTTAGCAAAAGTCTTAAATGTTGTCAGGAAGCCAGGAAAAATAAGCTGGTTAAGCCAGCTTATCAAATAAGCACCAAATAAATCCTAATAAGCTACGGATTATATAAATGAAAAGGAAACTAAAATGTGTTTATATTTAAAGTTGGGTAAAACTATGACAGATGGTCCTACTTGTACCAATGGTTAGTTTGTGTGATGCTTGGGACGTGTGTGTGCAAAGGGAGAGGTCATGGGTTCGACACCCATGCCTCTCATTTTTTAAAAAACAATTTTTTTTTCTTTTTTAAAAAAAAACTTATAAAACAAGCAGAAACAACAAACTTTAATAAAAACACCTTTTACAAATCTTAAGAATAAGCCAAAAATAAGCTGTTAGAAAAGTTGGCAGTTTTGCCTTTTTAACACTAAGAAACAAAGGGGCTAAACTATGGCTTATTTTAGGACCCAAAAAGCTAGCTAAAAGTAGATAAGCTGTAACCAGCCTATCCCCTACACCTTAATAAGCTTATAAGACCATAAATAAGCTAACAATTCAAGCTGAAAATCAGTCAAAAGTTCTAAAATAGCAGACATGAAAAACAAATTTTTGAGGGGGTTTTGACAAACTATAAGATAAAATTAAAGCCAAATAAGCAGAAGAAGAAGCTTAAAAACTCAAAACAGCTTAAAGACTCATACTTGAAGAACACAAATAAGCAGAGATTCAAATTATTGGCTAAACAAATAAGCAAGAAAAATATATAGAATAAGACAGACTATACTAGCATTTTTGGTGTTATGAAAAGAAAAGAGTAAATGGCAACTTGCAGGCTTAAATAAACCAAGAAAATAAGCTGTAAAATGCAACATAAGCTGAAACAAGTAAAATCTATCCTAAAGGCTACTAGTATCCTCAAAAACAGATCCTAAATCATGTGTTTTTTACCCTGAAATTTAGATCAAAAAGTGATGTTCACTCTGAAAACCAACTTGGACAGTTTTGAGCCAAGACCACAAATGGCAATGCAAACTTAATGTACTCCTATCCTACTGCATTATTAACCAAAAATTATCATTAAAACAACAACTACACTGCAATTAACAAAGATCTAACCATATGAGCTTGTAAAAAAGGTTCTGAGTCCACAAATTTTTACAACTTATAAATAAAACCTCAAAATTCACATTTAAACTTTAAAACTTTTTCAAAACCGATTAAAATGATTAAAAGAGCTTGTAAAAGTGAGCCAAGTGACCCATACCCATTTTACAACTCATACTGGCCCATTTTACACCTTGACCCAAACACCCCTTTAGAAACTCCAAATCCATTTTTAAGCAACAAAAGGGTAAAGTAAGCTTAAATCTGTAAAAACAGATATATAATTAAGCAAGTTAAGGACAATTAAGCAATAAAAATATGGAAATAAGCACATGACAATAAGCACATAGGCAGTTAATGACAGATTTGTAAGAAAAACCTTAAAAACATAAATTTTCATTAAGATAACAAAAGCTACAAGGTTTTAATTTAAAAGACAATAAAGAAATACAAATAAGCTAGAAATTAAAACTAAGCTATACCACTTTTACTCCTAGTTACTTTTTAACTGAAAAATAAGCCTAAGTCTTTTATACAAGTCTTGAGCTGTGCTTGGTGTGTTTGTTATGTGAGAGAAACCCTTGAAAACCCTTCATTGTGCTTCTTTAAAGTCATCACAACCATTGAAATCATCTTGGAGCCTAAGGTCTTCAATCTCAATCCTTGATTTGCCCTGTCCAGTCAAATTCTTCAAGATTGCCAACGTGGTTTGTTTTCTAGCTACTATGGGGTATAAGGAGGGGGTGGTGTGACTTTTGTTTGTCTCTTGTTGCAGGGTCACATGAAGGAGAGTGACAGGTGAATAGGGTTTTGAGTTTGCCAGAAAAAAAAGGGTTTGACTGGGTTTGGGTATATCAGGGTTAAGTTTGTGGGTTTGGCATGTTTAGTCTCTGAGTTTATATAGTGTTGTTGCGTGTATGGTCCTTATGGTGTAAACTGGTTTGTGGGTTGGCAGTTTCAGCCCCTCCACTTGTATTGAATTGTTGCACCCACAGTCCTTTTAGCACTAACAGTGTTAGTGGGCTATTGGGTAGTGGGCTTAACAGCTGTTAAATATGATTTGGGCCAAAATAAACTGTTTTGGGCTAATTTACAATTTAAAGGGAAATGGGCCATTGTTATGGATTTAGGGCTTTTTATTTAGACTTTGTGCTAATATATTGTCTTCATAATGTTTAATGGGCTGACCTGGTCCATTAGATAGGTACGGGTAGGTCCATCAAATCAATAGATACCCCCATACTAGAACCAAACATTATCCTTAATGTTTAAAGGGGTCTCTACGTGAATCTAAAGCCGTTTATTAATAATGCTAATAGATAAACGTTAGTCAATAAGATATAGGTTATCGGATTTCCATAAGCATGCTAAGGACAAAAATACGAGCATGAGAGTCTTCCCAATCCAGGGCAATCCTGCACAAAAAAAACAAACAAACCACAAAACACGAGAAATGGAGGAAGTGTGCCTCTTCACGTCACACTTATTAGAAAATAAAAAGAAGATAAAAAACATGGGTTGCCTCCCGAGAAGCGCTTGTTTTTGTTAACCGAGTCTTGAGCCTGACTCGATCCCCCATACTTGAGCTGGTCAAGGAGGATAGAAATGGAAAAACGGAACATCCAAGATAGGAATGTCCCCTCCATAAATCAGCATCAGGATTTCATTAAGGAAATTATGAATGATCTTGAAAGCTTTAAAGCCCCGATTAGATAAGAGATGAGGAGATTTCTCCTCTTTTGAAGCAAGAATACCAGGATTGAAAACTTTGTCCTCATTTTCGGATAAAAATGGAAGCAAAGTGTCAAGAACTGGAAAAAGAGGGCCACTGATGAATGAGATAAAAAATCCATTAAGTGATAGAAATATCTTGGATTGGACTTCAATAGATATTCCAGGATCGAAAGTCTTGTTTCTATTTCCGGAAGGAAAAGAAACTACAAGATCGGATCCGCTGAAATTAGTAGAAAGAGTGAAGTCCAGATCCTGACAAAGGGTGGGATGGGTGGGTAAAACATTAGGCATATGAACTCTAGGTTCTCTAAATTTATCTTCCACAAAAACTCTAGTCAACTCGCCCGGATCAGGCTTATACTAAAAAAAAAGATTATCCTCTTCAGAGTCATAGCCGTCACTATCAATACCCGGTGGTATTGAGTCATTTGAAGCAAGAAAAGTATCGATCTCCTCCATAAGAGAGTTACTATCCTCGGCGGGGATAGGAGATGGAGAGAAAGACTTGATAGAAATTTTAGAATTAAGTTCTTCCGAAGGGCGAGAAGATGAATTATCATATAATAATTTTTTAATAAGACGAATATCCTCCTCGTGATCAAAATCGACTTTATCAATTCTTGGTGGAATCAAATCGATATGAGTGAGTTCGCCAGAGAACTCCTCGAGAAGAGAGTCAATCTTAGGAGAAGTTATCAAGGCATCTTGGTTAAGCAAAGATTTAATCTCTCTAGGATCTGCTTCAAAATCAAAGGAGATGTCATCATTTCCCGATGGAAATGAATCAATGAGGGAGTTTGTGCAATCAATATCTTCTAATACCTCATCATAAATCGGATTCACGTCACTAGAAATGGATTCTTTGTCAAATTCAAAAGGAAGGTTCGAGAAAACGTCCTCCTCCAGAATTGACTCGTTATCACTAGAATATTCACTAGAGGTAGTATCACCATAAGAATCAAAAAGAGGTCTAGAGAAAATCACACAATCATCTTCAGAATCGTAGAGAGAGGAAAAATCATCAAAAATTGGCAAATCACACTCACTTTCATTATCGAAAGTAACCTCGGACTCACTTGGGATATGGAAAAGGTTCTCAACACTAGACTCATTTTCTTCGTCCGATTCCTTTTTAGGAATAGTGTTAATATCCTCATCCTCCATTATGAGATAGTCCTTAGGCTCTTCAATCAGGAAAGACGTCGTGATTGCATTAGACGAAGGAGTTTCAAACATATCCGTATTCATAGAAATTATACTCTCCTCGTCATAATCGTCATTGTCGTCATCACCATCCATGCTAATGAAAGATTACGGAGGATTGTGATCTTGAAATAAAGAGTTAATTCTAGCCGCCTGCTCTTCTGCTAGCAATTCTGCAATACTCTTTTCTTCTTGTTTTTTTCTGAACTTGCTTGTTTATCCCTTTTTCTCTTGCTTGCTTTGGTTGAATTTCATTAAGAAGTTTTAAATCATGAATAAGTTGAAGTAGCAATTCTTGTGTAACCTCCGATTGATTTTGCCCTTTTTCAAAAGCTTGCTTAACTTTAAGAAATTTCTCCTCAGCTCGCAATAATGCAATACACTTTTCTTCAGAAGGTATTTGATCATACTTTTTCAAAAACGCTTGAATAGCTTCCATGAGATTTTCTTAAGCTTGTAACATTTCCGCACTCGTTTCTTGAGGAGGTTGATGAATGACGGGATACTACGGGGGTTGGAATTGGTCAAAACCGGAAGAATTAAAATTATAGAATTTTTGGTTCATCGGTTGATACTGAAAACTCACATAAGGACCCTCGCAGTTTTCACAACACAAACATAAAAATTGGTTGAATGGCACATCTAGAATTAAACAATTGGGATAAAGAAGAATATTTTTAGATTTTTATAAAAGAAAAATATATAAAAGAAAAATATTTTTGGGACCGATAGTCAAAGGTGCACGGTAGCTCTCTAGAAAACGCACAACGAAGCGGAGGAGCGGGAAAGCGCGAAGCTATTAAAAACCTTCTCCTTTCGGGTCGAAGTTCGTCGGATCGACCCTCCTTATACCTCTATTATAGTTTGTTAATCTAAAGGTGAGCCAATTTAACAATTGACAACACGGTTATTTTCAATATAAAAATAAAATAAAATAAAAAATAGAAGTATAA
Organism: Tanacetum coccineum; assembly: GCA_026074375.1. Taxonomy (NCBI): domain Eukaryota; kingdom Viridiplantae; phylum Streptophyta; class Magnoliopsida; order Asterales; family Asteraceae; genus Tanacetum; species Tanacetum coccineum. The sequence continues at coordinate 2,771 of BQNB010032599.1, read as the reverse complement.
AATATTTTTGTATTTTTTATATAAATTAAAACGAAAACTTTCACGAGGAAAAAATCTTCAAGGCTCAGACACGAAAAATCCTGTAAAAATCGCTACACCTCTCCCCGCCAGCGGCGCCATTTTGATATTGTCATTTTTACACGCATCAAACAAATATTTATTAAGATTGGAAAGATACGAATACGGACCTTGATACCTAAGTATCGTGGCAAGTATTGATCTCCCGAGTATGCAAAAGTAATAGTATAGAAGTATCCCGAATAGAATAAAAATCACTTTAGGAAAAGTGATAATTAATCTATCGTAGTCGTGTCCATGGCGAGAGGTGAATGGAAATAAAAAGTAATGTCGCGAATCGAGCTTGATTATCATTAAAGTTTTGGTTTTGGATTCTAATCCTATTAACGCAAAGGAAAAAGTAAATTAAGGCACGCAAAACTAAAGATTAAAGCGATTTAAAATTTAGCATGAAAACGTAAACAGGAATTTAAAAACGCGACATTTAAGCAAATAAATCAAATTTTAACCCTAGAAATACAAATTTAGTTTCTAAAAGTCCTAAATGATTAAAAATAATTTTAAAAAAAAGAATTATATTTTTGATGTGCGGTTGTCGTAGGACTTCTACATGAGAAGTTTTACAACTCCTTAGGCAGTGCACCTAATCGTTGTAGTATAGTATGGGCAAGACTCGGGGTTGCTTATCGTTTACTCGAGGAATAGGTTGGGAAGGTTTGTTCACGGTCTAACAGAATTCTAAGGGTTGAAGGTAGATTCTTTTTGTGTTTTTATATTTTATGAAAGCAGGTAAAATCATATATTGGAGAGAGTGGTTTGGTTTTAACTAATTAAACTAATAACAATCTAAACTACTGGTGATAACTTTATGATAAACAAATGTATCTACCTAATCATGCACTACTCCTCAGATTGCTTCTCCTAGATCTGTTGCCTTGTCACACTTATGATGATCCATGTAGGTATTTCCCAAAGTATGGACAAATTACACGAAAACGCCACCTACGCAATACGCTCTTAGGGCAACGCACAAGTAAGGTAGTATGAAGACTATTACAAGGCCCCTATGATACATATTGAATGCATGTGAAATAACCTAAGAGGGATCAACCAGAATTCAAGGTAAGGTAGTATGAAGACTGTTACCACTGGTATCCTTTCTACGCAATCATGTTTCCCTAGACATATCAACAGCAATTATAGACAGATTGCTAGTTTTCTAAAGTCTAACGTGCACATCCATCACAAGAAGCAACATCAAAAGGATCTACAATCTAAGTTTCATGCAATCATAAGTAAATAAACGAGAAGAGGCTTTAGCCTAGCATGTTTATAAAGAAAGGCAAGAAACAATAATCAAACAAGACATAGACAATATGAATGATAAAGTAAATCGTACTTGATTAAAAACATGAATTTGAAGAGTTACAATAGGGTTTTTAAGCCCTAAAATCGTCTCCTAAAGCTGCTAAACGAACTAGGGTTCGTACCCTTTTTTATTCTAAAGTTACACACTTAAAACCCTAATTTCAGGTTTGTATATATAAGAAAATCGCCGCGTTTTAGTTATGACGCCGTCGTAAAATGAATCTTCTAGATCTGCGTTTGAGTCGACGCGGGTTGACGTCGTCTTGAAATATGTGATGCCATCACTAGACGAAGTGTGACGGCGTCTAGTATAGATGGTGAGGCCGTCTCCAGGCTCTGTGAGCACAAATCTTTAAGAGTCATGGTGTTGGTCTGTAGTCTTGTCTGTTTCTTCTCCAAATGAGCCCAAGTCACGTGCAATTCGTCCAAATGTTATCCAAATGAGAAATACCTGAAAAGGAACGATTAAGTACCTATTTTGGGCATAAACATACGATTTTGGGGGTTAAACGACCCCGAAAAAGTGTATAAAATGACACCTCATCAAATACCCCTACACTTGGGATTCGCTTGTCCTCAAGCAAATAGGCTTTTCTATCTAGACAATAACAGTATGAGGGGTCATTTTACCTACTCTTTAAAAATATTCTACAACACAACCTTCTAGACCTCGTAATTAAAAGCAGGGAAAGTAAATACTAGCACCTCACATAAGTGTTTGGGATTCTCTCTTTTACTCGGTTGTATAATAAATTATAACATACGGGAGAAATGGAAAATCAACACTCATTACTTGTCATAGCATATAAATTACCATAGGCTTGGTAAAGGATCAAACCTCCACCGCTAGGCACAAGTATTATTCATTACTATCTAAGAGGACTTTTAAAGGGTTGCTGGGTGTAGGTGTAAGATAACATATAAGGGAAACAGAAACGGATATGATACATTTGGGTGGTGACTTTGGTGAATTTGGAGTAGAAGGGTTAGCTAATTATTTACACGAATACACGCTGGTTTGGTTGCTAAGCCAAGACTCGGACGAAGATATACAAACTCTACAAAACTCTACACCAATCTCTTTTTTTTTCTTTTCTCTTTTTTTCTTCTTTTTTTTAAATAACATAATACAACATGGGGATTTATAACATGTACCCCTACACTTGAGCTTTTACATAACTCTACAAGCAAACTATTCTATGACCCGATTTGAGGTGGATCAAAATAACATGAATATCATTTGACAAACATATGGGGGTATTGACTTAACTTTTCTTCCCCATTCTTTCGCGAATAAATACTACAATGAATCCCAATCGTCCCAAAACTGTATTTACAAGGATAAGGACTTAGCAACCGTGTACTCAAATAATTAACTTAGGTTA